>CBVK0101060212.1:0-12746 GCA_900067695.1 Picea abies
AGATGTAGGACGGACTAGATCAAAGCGACATACATATCTCTCTAAAAAGAGAGGATCCAAAACTCCAAACACCAACTAGAAAGAATATGAATTTTGACACCAAAAAAATTGCAGCCAAACCCACTTAGCATAGGGTATGCATCTGACCCCAAATGAACTTGAAATGTTATAGGGAGAATAAAAGAAGCATCTTGAAAACCCACCAAAGGAGAGGCCACCCACAGAGAAAACCGATGGCAAGACTGCCAAAAACCCTAGAACAACACAAGACAGGCCAATGAGAGATTCGACGCATGAACACTACAACACCGGTAGGCACACTTAGGATTGGATTCAAACCTTAGCAGATTCGCGCCAGGGACTCGACCACCGAGCAGATCCACGCAGAACCCAGTGAGCAGTGACAGCCAAAGACCAATGCCCCGCAGACAAGGCCAGATCTAGAGCAAAAGCAACGACCACAAACGTAGCCGCTCACCGGGAAAGCAGAGACTGGATTCGCACCAGGAATAGCGCGATCACCAAGCAAAGCTCTAGAAAATGATAAGATATGCTCCAAGATGGAGCACAACCACCACCAGGAGGAGACACAGATGCCATCGAACCCGCGGGAAGGAGGACGCGACAGTAGGATGAGTAAGGATGAGACCATTGTGGCCCGTGTTGCGGCTAGGGAAACCCTAGCCGCAACACCCATTTTTCAGGGAAACCCTAGCCGCAACACCCATTTTTCGTTGATTAATCTTCTATGTTTATATAATTGATTATTTTATTTTTATTTTTTTAACAAGAATGGTGAGTTTTTTTATTATAAAAGGGGTTGTAGAAAGATAAAACAATCATATTGTACAAAATTTCAAAATGTCTTTGAACCTTCAGCAGATAACAGGGTTTACTAGCTCTAAGTGGGGACATATCTTCTGCAGTTTTTACAAAAAGACTACTACTATCCTTCCATGTGTAGAGTCTTACATATGAGAATAACAAAAACACAAATTTACATGGCATAATAAACCTGGACTAATTGAGTTTCTGCTTGGTTTCAACCACTACGTGAATGTCCTCTGGGATGACTTGTTCTGGATGATGAATCATGGGCTGTAAAACTTTGCAGGAATCTTGCAATCCTTCAGAGGGAATTGGATTCAACTACACCGAGGTGCCTTTCTGATTGCACTGGGTAGCCTTGCTGAGAGACTGGATCTAATCAAAATTCTTGTTGACCTTTCAGAGAACTATTTCCATTTCTTTATCTCTCTTATCTTCCCCATCCTGCAACTTTTGTTCCAATTGGGCATTGGATGCATGAAGAGCCACCAATTCATGTTGCAACAACTTCATTTTACCCTTCATATTGTCCATTATACAATTGCTACAATTACGCAATGGCTGACTACTGCGCCACATAGCTAGATTCAAGCTGGAACTGATAGCACTGAGTCAATAACGAAAGTAGCTAAGAAACTCGTCAAAACAACAACAAGAGCTATTTCCCAGTGGAATCCAAATTTGGCTCGTTCCTTTGCCATCATTATGATTAAATGCCCAGGGATTGACAACCAAAGGAGCACATGTGAGGAGACGAGGACCCATGATTAGGAATGATGGCATAATGAAGTACTATGTATCAAGTGCTAGAGGCTGCGATTTATTCAACATGCGAACTAAGACACAGTGGGAGCTGAAGGGGGTGGATTCGAATATCATGATGTCAAGCGAATGTATAATCTCATATGTTGCCATCAAACCACCTTGTTTAGCTTTAATGCTAGCTACGTGGAAGGAGGATGACATGTGTTGAATGAGAGGAGTGCCTCGTGGAGGAGGTACGAAGCATGTGCCATTTGTTGAGTTGGCTTTGATCATGTCATCTATTTCAATGTGGACAGAGGTTAGGGTCACATCCCCTCCTAATCCAATTTTTTTCCCAAAAAAAAACTATTTCTCCTTTTATCAATGAAACATTTTTTTTTTTAAATCCTTGGATTATTTGACTAAGGTAAGTGGTTCATAGAAGAGGCCTCATTTATTCTAAGAACACCTTGTTCCAACTGCCTAATAGACTTGGCTAGATGATGAACTTCTCCATTTTTCCTTTGGAATACGTGATAATACTCCAATGATTGAAAATTTTGCTCCTCATTTTTAATTCTGTTATAAATTCTTTAAAGACTAGGTTAGGTGTTTTTGTTGAGCTTACACAATCCTTTAAAATCAACTCCAAATCACTAATTACAATGACACTTAGTGATTTATTTGCTTTTAACAATTTCATTCCCATATACATAGTTAGAACTTTTTCTTGGTTGTGTGTGTTGATCCCCAATCCCCATGCATATTCCATAATCTATTTTCTTTCAGAGTCATAAATGAACCCCCCGCACCTGCCACCCCTACTATTGAATATTTTATTACATTATAATGTGCCATTTAATTTAATTGTATTTTTGTGTTGAATGACACTTTCTATAGTTTAGTATGGGGATATGTGTAATTCTTTCATACATAACATGGAGTTTATGTGTGGCTTTTAAAAAAATGTTTCAAAGTTGGACATACGTGTGTGTGTGTACACACACTCACATACATATATACATATACATATATAACAATTGAGAAAATGTTTGCACCTCGAGGGATTTGATCCCTCTCGACACATATAGTTCAGATGGATCTAAATTGGTATATTAACATGTGATTAAATCATATTTAATCTAACACTAACAAACAATTATATATCAAAACAATATCACATATGTCATACATAATGTGAATGTTAAATAAATGATAACAATATCAATGTTAGGCCCGAATGGGCCTAATGGTTAAGAACATGTGTTTCCTCCTAAAAGATCACAAGTTCAAATCCAAAGGGGAGTAAGGTATATATACCTATGTAGACTTTACGAGTCAAATCACTATAATCAATTGTATTGTTCAATGACCCCACACATATAATTTATTATTTCTCATCACATTTATATCATTTAATTTGTTAATTTATCTAATTTAAAATTAGTTGTGTAATACTTTATTCTTATATAAAATGCTTAATATATATTAATATATTAATTTGAGTAAAAATGAATGAATTTAATAATTAAAAATATATGTTTTTTTAAATTATATTTATATATTCTTAATATAAAAAAGTTTTTTTTATATAAATAAGAGAATCTTAACTACATTATAACTTTAATTTTTATTATTATAATTTTTTTTAATATTAAAAATATGATTTAAGGATTTAGCCTTGATGTGGGCATTTTGTTATGTTAGATAGCCTTCTCCCACGATACCAGAATAGACAAGTCCACAAAGATTATTAAAATTTAAATCATTGCACCCTTTGACACCTTATATAGTTTTAAGCTGAGCTTACGTAACCATTTGTTTTGTTTGTTAGGTGAAACGAAGGAGGAATAGATTTGGACTAAAGTTCGAACGAGTCTCGGTGACCAACTTCTTATGAATTTCTTTGTATTCATGACTTTGCGTTTTAAATGACCCCCGTAACAAACAAATGAGTTTTTATTTTTATTTATTTTTTTGGTCTCATGTAATCTATACATATCATGAGGTATATGATGTAATATCATTATCATTACCTCCTCCAGTACACGCAACTACCATTATCATAAAAGTACAATATTTAATGTTTAGACACATGTTCTTTATCTTTAATATAGAATTGCATCATCTATCCGTTGGAAATTTACATTTATGATAAGGAGAATATATATATATATATATATATATATATATATATATATATATATAAATAAGAGATTTGGACCATTTTACAATTGGTTAAAATTAAGGATAAAGTTTTTATTAATTAAGTGTAGATTGGGTAAAATTTCTATAATAATAATAATATATTAAGGTCACGGTAAGTTAAATGTTAAATTGGTGTATGAGACCTCCTTGTTTGTGGGACAAGGGACTTCCTCCACACAGGTATTTGATTGCTAAAGTCTGCGTAGGTATAATACCCTACTCCTTATGGATTTGAACTTGTGACTTCTTAGGAGGAAACACATGTTCTTAACCATTAGGCCCACTCAGGCTATATAATTTGGGAAGAATTTATTCTAGAAAGAGGTTGAGTTAATTCACTTATTGACTTTAAAAAAAAGTAATTTAAAAATATTAATAGTTAATAAACATGTTGTTTAAATAATATCCATTGATAGAACTCATAGGGGATAACCTTTTTCTTCCTTTCCATTTTCTTTTTATTTTGATCTAACTTGGCTTAGTGGGCCTCAAACTAGACTTCTTTTTAAACCATTGGGATCTTCAATGGCCTTGATTGTAATACACCATCTAACTTGTTAGTGGGGACTAGTTTCCTTTCCTTTCTAGAATAATTCACCATCTTTTTTGTTTGATAACATCGAGGGGGTTTCCAAGAAAAGGCACCGGTCACCATAAGAAGGGCGTTCCCTTTGCAATAGTAATTATTTATTCAACAACATCGTCAATGCCATTAAGGGGTCGTGTTTGTCACTGACATGCAATAGAAATCAACACAAGACCATTTGAACCTTTATTGGTTCCACCTAATGGTGATTAGTGAAAGAGTCCTTCCACCAAGTGGATAACAATTCCCTTGTCCTCTCCCCCCCAAGAACCATTTTCCTTTAACAAGAAGCAACCAAAACTCATATTACCATATATCAAGGGGACCACGTATCGAATTGCCAAAATCCCGAGAAGGAGAAACATCAAGATTGCCTTCACTCTTGCAAACACCATCACAGGCCTGGTTGACTCAATGAAGGATTCTCTAGATCCCATACAACAAAAAAGTGTTTATGAAATCCCATGTTCTTGTGGCAAGGTCTATACTGGCTAAACATGGTGATCTCTACATGTACGCTTAAAAAAACATGCTTCAGACATATGCAAAGATCGTGCTTATAAATTAGCTCTTGTTGATCATTCCCACAACACTACCCATCATATATGTATGAATAATATAAGGTTGTTAGTGAGGGAGGAGCACTATATGCATAGAAAAATAAGGGAAAGTATGAAATAGAAAAAAGAGACAACACCCTCAACAAGGACGATGACCTAAAACTCAACAATGCTTGGAAGCCTGTCATTAACCAATTAAAGAGGGAATATACTTATTTTTTCCAATGTAAAATGGAGACGACCCCACTTTACATGTTGCTGATCATGTAGTTATAAGATTGATTCATCCTCATTTCCTCTCATCTCAATCATCGCATTGATGATCCCTTGAAGATGGGCTCATTTCTTTGAATTCTAAAATGTTGGGTTAAAAATCTCCACGCAGGTTTCCTCTTTGTCTAATAATCGCACGTGTGACAATGAAATCAATAAGCAACCAAATGTTTGTGCTCAAATAAAACCACACAACATAAGTAAGTATGTGCATAGTTGGACACTTATGTCCAACTGCGATCTTCACACTCCATCACTTCTTTTTTGAAAAGTCACTTTCTCAAATAAGTGTAAACTCATATTTAGGAAAACGTAAACATTGAGAGATCCTTCACCTTTAGATCCAAGGTAATAAACTTACCCAAAGTGTTACAATGGTCATGAGAGATTTGATGTTTTAATATTTGAGAGGAATACTTGTTGTTCTCACCTGAATTAGGGTCAACAATAGTGATTTAGTATTAATGAACCTTGTCTTCCAAGGCCTCACTAAGAGACAATGTTTTCCCTTGAAATAAGGGCCTTGACTATCAACCATAGAGACAAATCCTTGGATAAGTAATCGCTTTGCACACAAGTGGACCACCATTCAACCTCCAAGGAAAAGATAAAGATTTCAAAAATCTAAGCTTGCAGATCTTTTATCTTTAGCCATATCTGTTAAATTGATAGATTATTCCATAGGTTGGGTAGTAATCTTCTTCCTCCTTGACCCAATAATGTTTAAGCTCCATAATCAACATTGAAGCAACCTTATCAATGCTAAAAGATAGAATATATTGCTTCCTCAAGAACAAGATCGAATCTTTAAAATAAGTGACCTTTCTTAGGTTTGTGCATCTAAAGAGATGCGCCTTTAAGGTTAAAGAAATCCGAGGCACACCTTGCTAGGATTTGCAAGTTCCACTTGGGAGAGCTTCAGATGAAAATGCAACCATTCTTTTTTGGGACCTCATGCATAACTACTTTTTACTTGATGGAGAGAATAGTAATAGGAGGGTAAATAATGCACATGACAAATGTATACAAGATGTTCATAGAGAGCTTTCAAACAAAAAATAGAGGAAGTAGATCCAAAGTTAGAGGATTGCATAAGAGGTGGGGAGGATAAGGGCCACTATAACCATGGTTGTTTGGGCAAAGTTACATCAACACTCAAAGAGCTTCACTGTGAACTTGTTCCTCAATTAAAATAACATTACCAACATTCTAAGAAGGTTAGAAATCTCATAATGTCATAGAAACTGCCAACATTCATCATTGGGTGTATCATGAGAATTTGTTTTTATTTATACAACATTTGGCTAAGTGATCTAACTATGCATTACCTAACTAATTACATTCAATGAAAAAAGAGATTTAAACTTTCTTTTGATTTCTCCATTAGTGTATAGTTAAATGGTAAGTAGGGACACTTACTATGAGTAGATTATGATTCACATCTTATGAACATCTTGCTTGCGATTCCTTAAACATAGAAACTTCACACTTTACATTTGTATCTAAATGATATAAAACTAGAATTAATAGTTTATCAAATTAATTCTAAACTAATAACAAGTATATGATTTTCTTTACTAGAATTTTTTCATTAGTTAACATTATTGAACAATTAATGTGGTGTTAGTTTATTGTTGAAGTTATGGAGGGCTAAGTCATTTATAAGCCATTTCTTCTTTTGTTCTATTCCACGTATATGACACACAAGCTTCAAATAGATGACTTTGAATGATGCAAGTTCCAAGTAATTTCCATAAAAATAGACACCCTTCCTATTTGGAATTTATTTCACTCATATGGCATGAGTTTCAATGCAAGTCTCAAGCAATTTCCATTAAATAAATTTCCTTTATACATATAACCTATTCCACCCATACAACTTCCATGAGTTTCAAAGACACAGGTTGCAAATTCCAAGCAATTTCCATAAAATAAATTCCCTTCATGCAAGAAATCTATTCCACCAATACAACTCCCATAAATTTCAAAGAGAGATGTTGCAAATCCCAAGCAATTTCCATAAAATAAATACCCCTCCTACTTGGAATCTCTTCTACTCATCTACCCATATAACGTGAATTTTAAAGTGATTATCTAAATTGCAAGTTACAAACAATTTCCATGAAATAGATACCCATTTTACTAGAGAATTATTCTACCTACATAACACGAGTTTCAATAAATAAATCCATTTAAATACAAATCCAAAAAAATTCCACAAAATAAATATATTTTAATAAAAACCTTTCCACCAATGACTTACTCAAACACAAATCCCAAACATTTATAAAAATTATATGACGCTCTTGCTTTAAATAATCAAATACAAGTCTATCCCTATATTATGCAAGTAATCATTATCATTTACGAACTTATACTTTCAATCTAATTTCTTCCTTAGGTTATTTTTTTCCTTCTCAAAATAAATTTCATTTTGACAATTTTTTTTTATATATTATGAGTTATGTATTTTCTTGACACTTTCCTCGTTAATTATTGAGATCACTTTTTTCTTGATCAAATTTTTTTTTTACAATTTTAATTATTGAGCTCACCTTTTTCCCTTTTTCTTGGTCAAATTATTTTTTTACAATTTTTCTCAGATACTTTGCCTAAGGGAGGAATAAGCAACAACACCATTTTTTCGTTCAAATATGAAAAATTGGAGGGCTTTCGTGCTATTTATTCTCTTCCATTCTCTTTTGGTGGGTCCTCTTAACCCATTCATCACTTTAATTATATGCAGAACCGCCATATATTGATACAGTTTACTTGTTTTCATTGCTTTTGTATTTATTTTTACAGGGCTGCCATTGATTTATAAGCTTTACAGTAGCAGATTCTCGTCTTTCCCCTACACCACCGACCTCTTGCCACCCATACCTTCTTTTCCACAAAAAAGAAATATTCCTTTTCCCCTCTTTTGTCTTTCCATTAATTTATACGTCTCTGTGTTATATATTTCACTCCCAAATCGCAATTTGTCAAATGTCTCTGTCTCTGCGCAATTTTTTTTTGCAGATTTAAAGAAATTGATTAAAGTTTAAATTCATTTATCTTTACCCCAGAAGTAATGCTGATGATGGCCTTCTGATTGGGTATGCTTCTAAAGAATCTTCTTTTGCGTGGATAGAACTGTTATGCAATGGGGTCAACACTGATTGTACTGGGTACTATCTTTCCATAGTTCAACCAAATCCCATTTGCCCTCATGCTCATGCTCTGTTGAAAAGCTCTTGGACTCTTAACATGTGTCACATCTTTTCCACCTGGCAGGCTGATGATTCATAGTCATACACATATCCATTCCCTCCATCACTCTCCACAGCCATCATTATTGCCTTTTTTTGGCTTGTTTATTCTCTCATTCTGAGTCAGCATTTAAGGAGCTTCCGTGCATGATAGGTCTCCTTCCTTCACAGGGAAATCGTAGCGGTCAGAGGTGGCCTGAAGCAGTCTTCCTTTTGTCTTTTTTTGAATGTGATCTCCATTGCAGGCCCCATTGGCAAAACCCACATGCAGAAACCTTAAAATTTTTGAACAAGAAGCTTTTGTATTGTACACCAAGAGAGGACAAAGGAAGTTGCAGGGGGGAATACCAGACGGTCTTGAGCTATAGGAGTGTCAAGTAAGTTTTTGAATGATGTTTTAGATCAGAAAGCATTGAGAAATGACAACCCACTTCAAAGTTTTAGGCAAAATCAGGTGTTTCACAGGGTTTTGGATTGGACAATAGAGAGTGTAAATCTGCCTTTGTAGATCAGAATGTCTTGGGAAGGATGATGGGCATGCAAGAATGATGGTTTTGTAGCTTAACTTTATTTCCGATGGCTTTCTTTCTTGGTAATACCAAGATAAAGGGAAGCTTTTGAATTTGCTCTGAAATTGGATAGAGAGTGTCTGTTTTTTTTCTGTTTTGGCTGGAGGGTCTGCCAGTTTAGCGAAGATGGGTTGCTCTAACTCAAAGCTGGACAACGAGGAAGTGGTCTTATTCTGCAAGGAAAGGCGACGGTTCATCAAACAAGCAGTGGAACACAGGTATGAGCTTGCATCAGCCCATGTAGCTTATATCCATGCCCTGAGAAACGTTGGTATTGCCCTTAGTCATATTGTAGAAGGGGATGAGATGTTGATGGATTCATCAAATCCTACATCCCCTGGCACAACTCCTATATTTACACCACCTGCCGCTACAACTCCTGAGTCCGGCGTTTCCATGCCGAAGAAATCTTCATCCCCCTCCACCGAGAGCCCTGTTGCTCCTGATTCCAGTTCCACCCCTGTGGTGAATTGTCTGAGATCAGGAACCACTCCTTCGGTCTTCTTCGAGGAGAGCCCTCCATCGCCCGAAAGTGTGAGAATAGAAACATATTCTCCTGTTAACCAATTTGGTGTAGATGGCTTCTTTAGCTCCCATATGCGGCCTATGACTACATCTCCTCCAATGGCCTCGTCATACAACAATCAAGAATATCTTTCCTCAGTATCCTCGCTTCCTCAAGATTCAACATGGGACTTCTTCAATCCATTTATCTCGCTCGATCCATATCATGGTCAAAGGAGATTGAGTCAAGTTTACGATGAAGATGACATCAGGGAGATGAATCAGGTGAGGGAAGAAGAAGGGATCCCAGATTTGGAAGAAGAGGATCAGCAAAATAGCAAGAATGAATTTCACGCCGAAGAAAAGCCTGCTAACACTGCAAAGGTGGCTTCTGTGGAACCTTCCGAAGAACAAACTGTTGATTCTAAGTCTGCTGTGGAATCTACTTCTGATGCTTTTACTCAAGCTCCAACTAAGCCATCTGTAGAAACAGTGGCCGAGGCCAAAGCTGAATCTGCAGCCGAGGAAATCCCTTCTAGAAGTGCAGAGGGTGGAGTGGAGGAAATTAAGGAGAAACCTGCAGGAGAGGAGGAGGTAAAAGATAAAGAAATCATTTTAGAGAAGGCGAATATTTCTCCCGTTGTGACCTACAGGCCAGTAAATATGTTGCAGGTCATTAAGGATATTGAGGACCAGTTTATAAGGGCTTATGAGGCTGGCAAGGATGTTTCTGCAATGCTCGAAGCAAGCAAAGTGCACCCTTCTTCAGGACTCGGTGATATCAAAGGTATGACGATTTACTTCGGCTTTTAGATTGGTAATATCTTATCTCATTTGAAGTCTTGAAACTACCTGCCAATTACAGAGGATTATCTCTAAATCATGCAAGTTATGAATCAATGCATAGATGGAAAAAATGCATCAACCATACTACAAGGAAAGTTCATATTAGATATTATCGAAATCAATGAAAATTCAGTGCCAGAGTAGAGTATATGCGAAAGCATCTCTATTATTTCAGGCACTAGAATCCATGGTTATGGCCTCTATTGTGTTGTATTAAGTGGAACCTTTAATACGTTCCTGTGTTGTAAAGGTAGGCTATACATGGCTTTTATTTGAGGCAGCATTGAGGCAATCAGTCCTAAAAGTTATTTAGTTATTTGTTAGGCAAAGTTACGTAGCGTAACACCCTCTCTGTAATCATAATAATAGACATAATTATCTGATTGTCGATGCAGAACATTCCGCGAAGGTCCTAAATTCATTCCCTCTGTTTCGTTCTTCATCATCAAGGTCTTCATCATTCCGGACAAATCCCGCTTCTTCAATTTCAACAGACAACTTGGATGACAGTAGCAGCGATTTTGCTGAGGAATGCAGCTTGATTTCTGGTAGCCATGCATCAACTTTAGATAGAATATATGCATGGGAGAAAAAGCTTTATGACGAAGTCAAGGTATTTTTACTAACATCTTTTTATTTTGCATTCTTTGTGATATTACCTTTTTGGGTGTTCAAACCTGCTTTGTTATGACTGACATTCTACAGTTACAAAAAATGGTGTTGTTTACATTTAAATGCATATTCAACTTCATATAGTTTGCTCCATAACTTCCTACATGCATACCAGTCTTTAAAAGTTTAGAATTATAAGTTTGAGATCTTTAAAAGAATGCTCCTTGAAACACTGTGGAGTAAGACCAAAAATGAATTTATCGTTAATTGTCTTGCATATTTATCTCTTCAACTCAAACTGAATTTTCATCCATTCTGTCTACATTTCTGTGAAGGTCCATGCAAGATGATTTTAGTCAATAGTTGCAGCATTAGTTTGCCTCCTGACACAAAAGCCATAATATGCATTTAGGGCTGTGAAATACATTTTCGTAAACACAAACATGTGAGAGTGTTGGTGGCTTTGAAGTCTTTAAAACCTGTCCCTTGCTTTTCATGGACATCTCTGTCAGACTAATACATTGGTCTGTTCATTCTCCTTATTCTTGCGTGGTAACTTTTGAACTTATTCATAGTCATCCCACCTTATTTTTGATACTGGGCTTTAGGTGCTTTTCTTCCTCCAAGAATTGCAAACTCCAATTTGCATTTTGTCTATGCATTGAAGCAACCAAGTGCAATTATTTATTGTGCCCCTTCTTTGTTTCCCCTCACTCCTCCTCCACCCATCCCTTGAACATGTTGAAAAGCTTACATTCATGGACATTTTGCCAATCTGGTAGGTGAACATGCATATGGCCATTTTAACTTGTGGTTGGTTAGAGCTGTATCACAGGACAGGTTAGTAGATAGCCATTTAAGGCGGCAGATGAGTCCCCTATCTTTCCCTATCTATTACAATATATACCAGGCGGCAGATGAGTCCCCTATCTTTCCCTATCTATTACAATATATACCAGGTACCTAGCTCTGCATTTTTACATAGCTCTTGTTTGACAAATCAGTCGTTCCTTGCTCAAACGGGGTTGGTTGGATCCCTGACTGGGTCATGCTTAGTCTTGAGTTGGATGTGATGAGTCTTTTTGTATTTCAGTTATCGCACATGAAGATTTTTTATAGGTGTGGTAAAATGTGACATTTATTTTGACCAAATTTTGCAGCATATGTGCATATATAGGACTTAGAAGTATATAGTCTATAGCAAGACTGGCTGTACACACGTTATCCAGATTCCAGACAATCAATTTTGACAATAGCCACAAAGGCCCAGTATAAAAAATTTAAAATGTAAACTGGAAAGCAGTAAATAGTTACTAGGGTTTCTGGCTTTGGGGATAGATCATATGAGTGGCTGCAACAGTTTGAGAAGTTACTTTTGCCAGTCTGAGTGCAGTAATATATTAAAACTTCCTGGTTATAAAAATAGTAAATACTTTGGAAAAATAACTGATACTTTCAGTTGATTTACCACTTGATTATACTACAGTTTTCCCTGTGGAGTGTCTTGGGTTCACAAAGATTTGTCTCCATTCTCTATGATAGTTTTGTGTTGCGATCAAAGTTATAAAGGACGGAACAAGAACTGAAACCAGCCGAGGGTCAGGCTGGGACTGGACCAGAACTGGCCTACTAAAAATACATAAAATATGCAAACTTTAATTATATATATATATATATATATACATCAATGTAATTCCAAACCATTAGACACCAAATATGTGTTAAAAATAATTAAAAAGTACCTAGGCAAGTGTTTCTCATCACC
>CBVK0101060213.1:0-13091 GCA_900067695.1 Picea abies
TCTATGCTCACAGAGGTTGTACGTTCCCCTTGACTTTTGCATTAGACTTATATAGCATCTCGTTCGTCCTGACTTTTGGTTTGACTCACAGAGGTTGTATGTTCCCCTTGGCTCTTGTCAATACATCACAAGACTGGTTGATTCTCCAAATTTCCTTGGCTAGCCTCAGGGTGGCCCATATGGCCTCTCATTGGAGAATGACTATCGATGCTGCCAAATTTAACAAATTTCAGATCCTGTGCATCACATTATGGCCCTCTTGATTTGTGATCGAATCTGATTTGGAGAGATGATGTATTGTTGGGTTGTTCATTCAATAGGAGGCTGTCCTACCTTGTCTACTTTTTTGGTTTCATGTTATGGTTGTTCCTTCATTCTTTAAAGATTGCACGTTATTCTTGGCTGTAATTTCATGGTTGTGATGTTGCATCTTGAATAAGGGCTCTCACTTGTTCTTACATAACTTGAAAATTTATTTTGGACTAATTATGGCACATTAGTGTATGGCCTAATTATGTCTTTTTCATAATATTCAAACCCTTTTGTTCGTAGATCTTGATTTCATCACCCAATTGATAGGCATTGGTCTTGGTCCACCATCCCATTTATCTCTAAAATTTATCTCACACCTTTCCTAGGGATTCCCCTGTTGTGCCAGAGGAGACAGTCTAAAGTGAAAGGAAGAGTTGCTGTGGTGAGAGTGGGCAACCTTCCTAAGTGCCTCTAGGGCTGTACTTGGTTCTTTGAATATTTTTGAGTGCAAGTCTGGGAGGTTAAAATGAGGCAGGTAACATGCCTAATAATCAGTGGTTTTGGCTTTTTGGCTTGAGTGAAAGGTACATGTTTACGAAGGTCATGACAGATGAGTTCAACAGTCAACACCACCAACATTGGTTTACATAGCTGGCTCGGTGCTCTTGATTAAATGACATTTTTATACCCTCATACATGTTAGAATCCAGTCCTCAAATGCTGCAATCTTGCCAACCTGGAAATGTTGAAATCCTCAAAACTGTTAGGTCTGCTGAATTCTGATAGGGATATGAAATTCTACTTTCTTAATATTAATTCTGATGAGGTTGAAACCACTCTCAAACAACCTGGAACTATAAGTGGTAATGTTAAAAATTTAAATAAAAGGATAGAAAATGAAAGATAAAGGAGAACGCCAACTTTTTTCATATATGACTGATATTTCCTTTTTTCCTTTTATTTCATGTTTTTTTTCCTGAAATGGCATGCTGGTGGGCCCATGGTTGGGGAGTGGTTTAGGACAGAACTGGGCTGAACTGGCCTACTGGTCCGGTTCATAGGCTGGTTCAAGGCCGTCTGGGTGTTGGTCGGTCTGGACCAGCTGGTTCTGGTCTGTTCCATCAGTTTTGATAACTTTAATTTTAATACTTTAGCTAGAATCCAAAACAATATCACCCTGCAAAAATATTGTCTTTTGAGGAATTATTTGATGCTAGACATTTGATGGGGCCTCTCTTGATGGTCTTTCAGATTTTTTTGCCTTTTTTGTTCTCTTTTTTATTTTGAGCTGGTGAAGCTTGGGGCTTACGCACATGTAACTGCATGCTTTTTAGGCACCCCCATAACTTGGGCAGTCCACCTCTTTAGGTGAACCTATAACCTCATTTCATAGTAATGTCTCTTCTTTCATCCAAAGCCAAAATTGCTTCTGGCTTGTGATGAGGCCTCTTCCTAAGGGTCTAGGTACACCCTTGGAATAGTATATTGTCTAGAACTTTTCTTAAAGAAATATATAGGGTGGTAAATGGTGACCTGGGTTGACAAACAATGCTGGGTACTTTACTCAATATGATATGAGCTTTATGAGGCTTTTGCACAGCTGTGGGGTAAAATGGATTATGAAAGATATTACAGGGTTGAGAATATAGAATAGAGATACATGAAAGGGCAGTAGATGGCTTATCCGAATAATAAAACAGAATAAAGGAGGGATTAGTACCATATCTCTTTTACTAAAGTTTTCAGGATGTTTCCACACTCTTCTTGTAATCTTCATGGGTGCATAATATCTTATAGTTTGAAACTATAGAAGGTATAGTTAAATATCTTCCTAGTGATGAAGGTATAGTTGGATAAAGTTGGGTCCTAATGATTGGAGATCATAAATGTGTACTTTTTACACTGGATATATGATTCTAAACTGTTTTTTGTGAAATTAATTTTGCAGGCTGGGGAGCGTTTAAGAATAACTTATGACAAGAAGTGTGTACTATTGAGACATCAGGATAGCAAAGGAGAAGACCCTCAACTAGTTGACAAAACAAGGGCTGCGATAAAAAGTTTACATACAGGGATTAAGGTTTCCATCCAGGCAATTGATTCTGTATCAAAGAGAATCCAGAAGTTGAGGGATGAGGAGTTGCAACCGCAACTTGTGGAACTAATACAAGGGTATGCATTTACTTTTTAATTTACTATATAGTATCAAACAACATACATTTCCTTGTTTCCTATTACCCAAGTTTCCAATGATAATGTAATTTCAAGTAAGGAACGGTAAACTTGGATTTTTAATATGAGAATACTATAGCAAAAAAACTACTCAATGAAGTTGTCCCATTGAAATACTTCCAATAAATTTGAAGAAATGGATTCACGAAAAGGCAAATATTCTAAATAGAATAGTATCAGAGAGCAAGAATTTCATGAAGTATTTTGATTAGAAAGTTGAATGTCCTTCACTGGACCATATAAACTGAACATATATTATGCAGAGAATGCATTTAATTGATTTCAAATCACTAAAGAAGACTTGAAACTGATTCATATTTATAAACTAAACTTTAACATCTGAGATTGAATGCCAAAATTTTCGTAGTGAAGATGGGAATTCCGCCTATATAACACTGAGCAGTTCTTTATTTGAGTGAGGAGTTGCTAATAAATGGATCAATCTGAAAATTTGTGTATTTGAGTGAGGAGTTGCTAATAAATGGATCAATCTGAAAATTTGTTGAAGTTAGAGGTGCATTCTGAGATTGTCCAAAAGAACTGTGATTCACACAAGGAATCAAAAATAAATTAGAGAAAACCATTGCATGGCATGGGCTACAGCAAAATGAACTGGTCCACCTTTTTGAAATCATCTCCAACAACTCATCTCAACAACTGCATCTTCAGCAAAACTGGGCCAATAACCAGAATACATGCTTTGTGATTTCTTTGATTTTTTAAGGTTAACCGTGTCCATGGGTTTTTGCTGGTTTCCCAAATTTGCCATTGGGGAGGAGTTTGTTTTGACTGAAATAGCAGACAATCTTTTCCAAGGTTATCCTTAAAATACCTTGCCCTTTCATGCGTGATGTAGTGTGCTGTATGCATGCATCTGCTCAAGCCTCACACAAACACATTTTCTTTATGTATACAAGAAGTTGTTTCTTTTTAGTTAGCCTTTTCTATGTCAAGTCGGTATATGATATTGAACAGCTTGATCATGCCATGTAATGTTCAAGGTTTTTATTATTTTGGATCTCCCAAGGAATATTATAACTTGAAGGAACAAAATGGTCTAAAGACTAAAGTGATTACTGAAGATGATCTACATGATTATCCGGCACCATTTTGGACAAACTTTGTAAAATCTCATATGGGGTTTTAGGCTATTTTCAGCTTGTAAACTTCTAAAAGAAAGCATGTCCGCAAACCCTCTTCTGAGTTTGTTCCATGTGTAAAGCTTCTTTAATCCTTAGGTAATTCACGGGACAATTCCTGTACTATGTGCTGTCCTTTAGCAAGGTTGCAGTGAAGAAGTCAAGTTCACTGTGTTTTCTCTGCAATATCTCCCAAGAGGGGTCTTCTAAACTTACTTGTCTGTGAAGATGTCTAAATTTTCTTGATACTCTCACCCTAAATAGGATAGGCTTTGTTACTTAGCTTTTCTTTTTGTATTCATTTTCATACATTTATGTGGCAGAAGTTTAGTAAATGGCAGTTTTATCAAATCGCTGAGGAGAGTGAAAGGGACTTTAAAATGTTTTTGTTTCATTCAACAAGATTGAAAGCAATGCGATTGTGCATCGTGTCTCCAGATATATAGATATTATAAACATACCTTGAGGATGTTTACCTTTAGTTTGTCATTGAAGGAATATTTCCATTTGTGCCTTCTTCATGTATCTTTCATGTAAAGGATTTTGGCCTTTTTTAATTGCAGTTTTAGCTATTTTGGTCTGCTGATCACTCCCAGCTTACAAAGTGTTTTTGGCATTTATCGCCTAAAGATATGAAAGTTTCTGTTAATTATTTACATTTTATGGTTTGTGTATTTGAAAATGAATGCTATTTCTCCTCACATGTCATCCAATGCATTCCTTGGGATTCTATCCCAGATGTGCTTTACCATACCGCATTTCATGCATTTTTACAATATCTGTGGCTGTTCTAGACCTTAAACCTTTTTTTTTGCCTGCCAGTAAATGCCTAACAAGCACTATATGAACTAGATTCTCCCCCTTTGATTAAGAGCAAGAGCTTTCACTGTCAGTGGCATTTTATTTTACTTAAATAATTTTTATGATTTAGAGTTCCCACCTTTCCTTCTCGTTTTCTGTCTATATCAAGGTCACAGGCTTCAGCACACAACTGGACACTCAAAAAATGGAGAGTCAACTTGGCAACTTGGCAAAATTCAGCTGGCATTAATTTGTTGTATCAAAAGTACATACGATATTCACAAGGGCTAAGGCATGCAAAATTAATTCGGTTAATGTAGGTCAAACAAAGTCAAATGTAATTGGCCTCGATCAAGCTTAGTCACATTCACTGAGTGTCGGTGAGTTTGACCAAACCTGACCAATCTTGCCCTTCTCAGGAAAATTCCGCTCGTTTAGGGGCTGAGCTGAGTTCACTCTAGTTTAGCGAGCCCTGTTACTATGGTCCATATGGCAATTTGCCTTGGCAAGTTTCCCGTGTACCTTTTCCTTTCTGTCTATTGTCAATCACATCTGCTTATTGGCAAATTTGTATGAAACAGAGCTACTGGCCCATTTTGTAAATTTCCTTCAGACTGCTGCCTGAAGGTTTCACATGTATTATTTTTTTCCCCAAGGAAAACTTTGCGGGATCCCCCTTCTTCCCTGGAATATCCAGATGGAGGGCTGCTCAACTGCCAGCTACAATAGCAACTTGTAACCCCAAGAGACTTGACTGTATTCGACCCTGTGACCCTATGGCCTCTCTATTGGCAACATGCCTTGAATGGATGGTTCAACTGATTGAGCTAACCCTTGGAGCTTATTTACAGATATTATCTATATAGTTTTTGTTCTGTCATCGACTAATCTCTTTTTGATCTTTTTCATTAACTCAATTTTGTGGTTTTTAAATGCCAATCTTTGTTGTTTACCTATTTTCTTATTTGTAGGACTCTTTGCTGGTCTTTACATGTGAAATTTGTAACTAGTTTTTACAGACTTTTTATTGCTATGTATAGTTAATCTCTAGTTTCTATCCATTTTTTACTTTTGCAGGTGGATGGAAATGTGGAAAGTCATGTTAGATTGTCATCAGATTCAGTATCGGATCATATCAGAGGCAAAGTTCCTAAGCAGTTCTATTTCTGGTGGGATTTCCACTGTGTCAAATCGACAGGCCACTATTCAGCTAGAACACGAGCTTCATGGTTGGCATACAAGCTTCAGTAATTGGATCAATTCCCAGAAGTCTTATGTTGAAGCTCTTAATGGATGGCTTTCAAAATGCATTATTCCAGAGCCTGGAGCCTCCTCTAAGGGAAGGATGTCATTCTCCCCACGTAGAGTAGGTGCTCCTCTTGTCTTCAGCATTTGCCGTGATTGGTGTCGTGCACTTGACCAAATGCCCGACAGGGCAGTTGTTGCTGCAATCAGGAATTTTGCACTAGAAGTCCGTGCACTTTGGGAACAACAGGATGAGGAGCAGCGCCAAAAGAGAAGGGCTGAATATGTCGCCAAAGATCTTGATAGAAGGGTTGTCACTCTACAGAGAGTAGAGAGTAGAAGGCAAGAGAGAGATGGAATGGGACCAACTGATACTGGAATTATAGAGCGGAAAATGTCAATAGACTCATTCAGAAAGCGAGCAGAGGAGGAGAAGGCAAGGCATCAGAAGGTTTTGAAGGAAACTCAAAATGCAACCTTAAAAATTTTGCAGACTGGATTGACGTTTACATTTGAGGCCTTAACAAAGTTTGGTACTGTCTCTGTGAAAACATATAAAGAGCTCCATGAGAACAGTCAGAATATTAAGATATCACATGCTTAGGAGACTTTAAGGGTGACGGGCTATCTTAAAGGAGAAAACAGTGGTTATTCTATCGTGTTTTTGTGATTTCTTGCGGTGGAACTTTAAGATAAGAATTGATCTTGTAGCATACTTATTTTATTAATGATTACTCGGTGCATTGGTGGATCTGCTGGAACGTGAAGGCAGGCACATTAATGCCTCGAGTTGTACAGTATTCAGAAATTAAATAACCTGTTCTTGAAGGACAAAGGTGAAGCAAGAATGAATGGGCAAGATGTAAGAATTGACATTTTCTATCATGCCTTTTTGTGGCATATGGAATTTGATCAGATTGGATATTGAATGGACATCATTTGAATATATGGTACATAAGAATCTGCTCATTATGTGGTGAGCCATGAAACCATCTAAACTATGAAGTTGCTCTGGAGTGTGTCTACGCGGTGCAGTCTATAAATCTGAGTTTATGCAAAAGTTTGTGGGCTTTCAATCCGAAGGCATCTCTCCCTGCTATCCAAGTTCACGTACTGATATCAGTTGGTTCTTCTCTGGAGTCGGGTATCGCCATTTTGAAATGTGAACATATTTGTCCCAGTTCCGACAGAGAGAAGGTTTTGGTGGGACTCCCCAGTTTCTGGAGAAGTAAAAATACGTAGTGTGCATCTTATTGTAGAATGCAATAGTTTTGTTATTATTGAAAATGATCATGGCTTATACAGTCAGTTATATGGAGCGCTATCATTCTTAGCTTGTTATGGATGCAAATAAAGACCTATTTCTTTCCACATATTCTAAGTATGCTAGGACTTTCGATATACATAGGACTCTGATTTGGCATTGCTGAAGATTGTTTTGTAGATGTGAATTATGCCCGAACACATACTCTTCTCACAGTCTTGTGATGTCCATGCTCTATTCTATTTTTCATTCTCTTGGTTACTCTGTATTTGAATACCAGGTAAGCCTTGGCAGCCTTGGGCAAAGTTCAGAGTAAAATTCACTAACCAAACCTTATCTCGATGATCAATATAAATTCTGTACAGCTTACCATAGTTCAGGAAGCCTCTTATGTTTTCAAATCCCTGTCGTTCTCTAGTAATAACAGCAAGTGATTATCGACTGGAAGGTGAAGCCACAAATGATGTCATTAATCTTCCAAAGAAGAGAATTGCTGGTAATTGAGGGTTGGCAGCGTACAGGAGAAACAGACAACTCATAACTGCCTCCTTTGTAATGTCACCGAAGTTATTATTATTATTTTTTTAAGGTGGGCGGGCTGCACCATAATGCTATTCAAGCGTGGCATGGCAAAATTAAAATAGAACCATGACCTCAGCCTCACAAGTAAATCAATGCCCTTTGAAAACTCGAATTTTTGAAACAGGTGCAGTCTCTCAAATTAGTAATTTTTTTTGAAGAGAAAATAACAAATTCCAACTTCAATTTTTGAAACAAGTGTTGTCTCTCAAATTAGGGATATTTTAATTTTTTTTTTTAGCAAATCCCAATCTAAATATCACAGTTATATGCGTGATATTTTTTGAAAAGAAAATAGCAAATCCCAATCTGAACATCACGCAGTTATATCCGTACAAATATCAGACAATTATATAATTGAAATTTATCATATTGTTCTTGATTTTCCAAGAACGAACGTTGAACAAACAGGTCGCCCCACGGGTATCTTTGACATTTGAAAGCAAGCCAAAATAATAACAAACTAAAAAATTTATAATAATAACAATAAACTACAACTTATTAAATTTAAACTAATTTTCCTTATTAATCACCTTATTAAACTAATTTTCCTTATTATTCATCTTATTAGTACATATTTAGCTATTGTAACTTTGTATCAAGTGAAATTATTAATTCATGGTTTGAAACTATTAATCCATATCAATCCATTTTAACTCTTTTTTCAAATGAAAATTTAAATAGTTATTGTAACTTTGTAACTTTTTTTTAATAAAATCTGGGAAACATTATTAGCAAAAAGCTAAAGAATAAAGTACAAAAGCTAGTTGTCTTGAGTAAAAAAAAAGTAAAAAACAACGAAGTACAAAAACCAGTTGTCTTGGATTTTCAAACATGGATGCCAATTTTCAAATGCCACAAAACAAAACTTTCAAACATGGATGTCAATTTTCAAATGCCACAAAACAAAACTTACAAACATTCACAATTGTTATGCCCCACGTCCCAATGATTCATGCAGATAAACGTACATGTATATAACTTAAAAAAAACTCTTAATTTTTAATCGCTTTATTGAACATAAAAATTATTGGAAAACATGGTGACTATTCATGCAGATAAACGTACTTGTATACAACTTAAAAAAGACTCTTAATTTTTTAATCACCTTATTGAACATAAAAATTATTGGAAAACATGGTGACTATTAGCTTCTCCCTACTTGAGATTGGTAGGAAAAGACTTTGGATTCTCAAGATCCATATCCTCTAGCATTTGGTGAACTATGTATTCTTCCTTAAGTTTGCTTGAACATAGCTTGTGGACATCTTGTAATTAGGAGCTGTGTAGTGTGAGTCTTTACTTACGTTGATAACCATGTTCCTCAACATATTACATTCTAATTCCAATTCATTGTTTTTCTGCTTTTGTTGTAATAGGGTGTTCATGATTATAGCATTTTGTGAGGTGCATTGATGTTCATTTTCGTGGACCTTGGAGGTTAGTGAAAAAATGGGGGATTTGTTACATTGTATTGAATCTTTAGTTTTTTTTCAAAACCCTTCTAAATTCCCGTGCTTTCTTGTAATCCATGTGTGGAGCAAACCGATGAAAACAATAATACTAGTGCTTGTGAGATGTGTCCCAAGGCTCAAGCTGATGCACAAAGGAAATGTCTTGGTTTCCAACACATAGTGGAAGATCCCTTGTTCCACAGATTATACTTCCAAAACATATTGCCAAATAACTAGAGATTTTCAATACCAGGGTACATGAATATTGAGAAGCTAGGGCCCAAATTAACCGGAGGAGAGGCCGCCCAATCAAGAGATATCAGGTGCAAACAAAACATAAAGAATTAGGTGGGTATGTGCCAAGAAGACTCTAAAGGTGCCAAGATGCATGAAGGTATTCCAATGCATACAAAACAACACACAAAATACAGATCACACACATAATGCCATCGTCCTCCATATGCCAATGCCAAGAAACAAAAACACCTTGAAACAAATTTTGGCAGGCATAAATTCCATAGAACTAGCCAACAACTCATAGATGATCTTACTAGGATACGATTAGGTTGAATGATCTTTCTCCCTTTGGTATAACAAGCTTCTCCCACACAATGTAACATTATCCCACCTTGCCAATTCAATCCTTTGTTGAGGGGTTCAAGAGCCAAAGTTGCTTTAATTGCATGCATGCAAATGAGGGGAAGGCTAGTCCTTTCAAGTCCAAGCTCCTTGCTTGAAATCCATTGGCGCTTAATAGACAAGTGGATATTAATTACAAAGTTAAATGCCCTCATTTCCAAGACCTTAGATTGTTAGGGAATTGGGTGAAAGCTCCACCCCTTTTTTCGGATGACATCAACATTGAAGGCAACCATGTTGTTGGCCAATGAATTAACCTAATAATTGTGTTCTTGTAATACCTGATAAAATGATAAAACGAGTATGGAGACTACCAATCTTCTTCTAGACTTGAGCTATTATCAAAACAAGTTTGCTATTAGAAGAGGTTGTTTTGGAGAGCATCTGATTAATAATTATGTTTGATTCTTCTATGATAATTAAGGATTTTGTTTTGACTTCCTTTGTTAGGAGAATATTTTGATAAAGGGCATAGACCTTTGCTTAGTTGTTTGTGGCTTTTCCAAGAACACAAGCAAATATTTTTTCTAAATTTCCCTAAAAACTAATATGATCTCCTCACCTACCACCTTTTATAACATCTTTTCAACTTAACATAATGATCCATAATTAATTTTGAGAAATTTAACATTATTTATATTAACTTATTTATATAATTAAATTTTATTTTTTTACTTCACTTTATGGAATGTTTTAAATTAATATATTAAATAAAATGTATATATATGTGTGTTGAAATTTAGAAAAGTAACTAATATATTAACGTGTGTTCAAATTTAAAAAGGGAAAAAGTTAAATAATATATTATAAATAAAAAAAATATATAATAAAATTGAAAACATGAAATATATAAAGAAAAGAAAGTTAAATAGAAAATTAAAAAGAAAGAATATATATAATAAAATTGAAAACCAGAAATATATAAAGAAAAGAAAGTTAAATAAAAAAAAAAGAAAAAAAAAGTTAGTATAAAATTATTTATTGGTAATTTGAAAGATTTAATAAAATTTGAATTTTTAATTTATGGTTTTTTCATTATTTTTTGAGTTAATCTTTAAAGTTATATATATTTAAAAGAGGAATTTTTTTTATATTACTTAAAGTTATTTAGTTAGTTTTTGTTGATATAATCTTAAAATCCTAATATATTATAATTATTTGATGATTTAAAATAAAATATTGGTATTGTACAAGGTTATGTTTGGGAAGACTAATTCTAAATCAAATTATATTATAAAAATAAAAAATGATTTCAACTAGTCACTAATATTGACTAAATACTTAATATCCCATCTGATCATCATTATAATTAGAAAGGTATGTGCTATCCAACCTTATAGATATATAAACAATAAATTTATAATTATGATATTTTTATTTATCATTGATTAAATTAATCATTATATAGCAATTGCTTGAAGAAATGCAAGCATAATTTCAAAAAAAAAAATAAAAAAATAATAAATTTACAATTTATGATCTTCTCATTTATCATTAATTTATTTTTTTTAAATAAAAAAAAATTAATAAGTTTATCTTCTCATTTATCATTGATTCTATAACAATTGCTTGAAAAAGTGTAAAGATGATAATTTTTTTTTTAAGAAAGTTAGTGAATGTAAAACATCTCTAATTAAACCATTAAACCATGAACTTTTTCTAAAGGATATGGACCCCACTTTAGAACATATCCTAAATCTGACGACTATGGATAGCATCGACAAGGATGTATCATGGCTAGAAATGAATCAATACATATGCGCACATTCATAAATAGATTAGAGTATACAGGTTGCCAATGCAATTATAACAATTTGGTCAATATACACACGTCTTCAACTCAACTTTTATTTATATTATATTTTGTTTTTCATATTAATTAATAAAATTGACTTTTATTTATATTATATTTTGTTTTTCATATTAATTAATAAAATTGACTTTTATTTATATTATGTTTTGTTTTTTATATTAATTAATAAAATTGTAAGTTGTGTAGTTACATGGTTATCATAATTGAAAATATTATAAAAAACAAAACTAAAAAATCTATACAAGTCCGTGTTTATACTAATATTTAATGTATATAAGTCCATGTTTATACTAATATTTAATGTAAAGTGTAAAAAAAATGATATGAAAAGATGCATGGAAAAAGCTTCTTCAACAGATTAAAAGATAGCTTAAAAAGCCAAATAAAATTGTGTATCATATGATGGTTTTGAGAGATAATTGGAGGAAGGCATGTTTGTTAAGGTTATATTCATTTTTTTTTTGAGATTTATGTGAATGTTCTCAATCCATGTTTAGTTTCATTATAAATTATATCAAATATTTTAAATAGTATTGAGTATGTTAATTTTCACTTATTTTGAAGAAGAAGCATATATTACTTGATTACAACCATTGAATGCTATTAGTTGTTCAAAATTGAAAATGGTTGCATATTATTAGTTGTTCAAAATTGAAAATGACTATATGCTATTATAAAAGTGATTGATAATTGCTACAAGTTATTATAAAAGTATGCTAAATGATTATTGCAATTTGATAATGCTCATATTAACTAATTGCAATTATTTTTATTGTTGAATTTCTGAAATTGATTGTCTATGGTATTTGTAGCCTTGATAACTATGTTGTTGTATCATACTTAGAATTATTGAGTGGTATTAAAGATAACTTACTAGAGAAATATCACATGGCCATGCTCAACACTCCTAACGAGAAGTCAATTAGCTATTTTGCACCCATAGCCGTTGAGCACTTAGCAAAAACAAACAAGAATATAATTACAATTTTACAATTTTCCAAGGGCGAGTCAAGTTGGAAGGTGGGCTGGTCCAACCTGTGATCAAGAAACTTTAATCTCAAACATTGAAAACATAGGCAAACTAAAAAATCTATCACCAAATCCTATCCAAAATGTCACAAGCTTTACCTTAACAAGATCTTGTTTTGATTGCAATTCCAAAGGTTTTTTAGATATTAAATAAAATTCAATTTATTTAAAATTAAAATTATCAATAAAAAAAAATATAACTTTAACACATAAAATTATATATCATGACTAATTAAATTGACAAGTTAGAAATATGAAGTCCCTAACATGTTAGGGACTTTTTAGTATTTGAATTCTATATATTTCTAACATGTTATAAGTTTTTTAGCATTTGAATTCTATATATTTATATATTTCTAGCATGTTATAGGCTTTCTTTTAGTATTTTAATTTTATATACCTTAAATTAAAATGTTCTCAACAAATTTAATGATTCAAAATCTTAATCATATTTTCATTAAACATATATATTTTTTAATAATTATTTATTATAAATAGTTTTTCATAGTTTGTCATAAACATTTTATTTATGGTAAATCAATCACTTAAAACAATACATGACATGCTATTAGTTCTTCTTGAAAGATATTAGTTTAGGTTTGACTTTATAATTTTATAATTTTTCAGAAATTGTAATGTTTAAC
>CBVK0101060258.1:0-10995 GCA_900067695.1 Picea abies
CCAAAAACACAGGAAAGAATGAAATGATTACACCTTATCCTATGCTCTAGTTTCCACGCTGAGATCTACCTCTTTATGACACTTTCCAATTTTAACAACATTGCCAAATTTGGAGGCCCTACCTAACGATAGCGTGGTAATTTGAACAACTCCACCTAATTTTGACAATGAGCTAAAGGGTATTGCCTCATTATTCCCATCTACGGCCTCCATTTGGTCCATTCATTCAATTTTATATTTTTCATGGATCTGCTGAGGTAATCGTTGATCACACCGACTGAATGAATAAATGCAATGGTATCTATTGGTATTTATTTATTAATTTCAAAGTTTGCAATTTTAAAGCATAATAATATGCTTAAAGTAGAGTAATTAATGCTCCATTCATTGAGATATATATCATTATATTTAAAAATGTTTTAGATCAAATAATATATATTTTAATAAATAAAATACTAAATGCTATATTATTGAAGTGTATATTAATAATTTTTTGAATACAAAACATATAAAATATAAAATATTAACATAACATATATTATGTTATAATATAATATATTTTAATTACTATATTATTTTGCATATTAATAATTTTTTGAAAACAAATTTTTATAAAATATAATTCATGTGAAATTTCAATAAATAAAAATTAATTCATGTCAAATTTCAATAAATAAAAATTATAAAGCACAATTTTTAACATTTCAATTTTCAATGAATAAAAATCCAAAAACGATGCAATTGTAAGAGTGTGTTCGCCAGATTCTGTAACTTCTCATGATTTGATATTATGATGAAATAAAGAATCTCAGGTTTAGTGGAATGGTTATCAATTCATTTTAAGAAACAAATATAATTACTTAATTTTGTATATATCATTAACGGTTTTAGACTGAACTTAGAGATAATGATTTTTAATAAATTTTAAGAAACAAATATGATTATCTAATTTTGCATATATTATTAGCCATTTTATAGATTGAGATAATGATTTTTTAATGAATATTGATGAATGTATATTGATGAATATATATATTTATATATTAAAAAATATTATAATAAAAAGTTTAATTTTTATAATTACTCATTTATATAACGCTATCTTACAACTGTAAAACAATTTTTGGAAGGTTGAATCTACATTTTCATTTACTCACTTAGTAGGGTTATGACAATATATATTATATTGTAAATGATATTGTTTTTTTATTATTATTTAAAATTTATGTAGAAATAAAAATTATATATATATATGTATAGTAGGGTTATGATAATATGTATTATATTATAAATGATATTGTTTTTCTATTATTATTTAAAATTCATGTAGAAATAAAAATTATATATATATATATATATATATATAAAAGATGTCTAAAAAATCCACTTATGTTAAAAGTTGGTGTGGTCCAAGTCTTTTCTGATTTTTAAGTGATTTTGAAAGTTTATGAATTTTTTTTGTTTTTAAATATTTATAATGAAATCATTTTACATCCAGCTATATTTAATATTAATCAATTCAAAAAATAAAATTATCCTATGTCCATATCATAATATTATTGGTTTTGATAAAAAAAACATTTACTATATTATTGTGTAGTGCAAAGAAGAAAATCAACATTTAAGAACAAACTCTTACAAGCTACATAATGAAACTGAGTATTAGACAATTCCCAAAACACTGTGGGATTAAAAAATCTATAGTGAATGTTCCCAAATTAAATTTCAATTTTAAAGAAATTGAAATAATTTCTTATCTTATTAAAGTGGTCAGATAAATCAATTAATCTTAATCAATTATATATATATATAATTTACATAAAATATAAATAATAAGAAAATATATTTTAAATAATAAGTTTGTATATTTTTGTGTTATGAGAAGGAATCCGAGATCCATCCGTCAATTTAGAATACATTTATACCACAACTTTAATTTTTTTTTATTATTATTAAAAAATAAATTATTCAAATACGTGGTACAACAAACAAATACGTGGTACATTTATGTTGCTCTTCCTGGTACGTGGTACAAATACGTGGTAAATTATTCAAATACGTGGTACATTTATGTTGCTCTTCCTGTACTGTTAGCACTTTCTGCGGGAATGTGCGGAATCCATGTCATAGTTGCAACCAGCTTTACCTGTAAAACCATGGTTCGTGACCGAAGAGTATAATGTTGCCTTCATCAATACCGGGGGCCAAGAGTTTAGATACTCTCGACTTTTTGAGTTATGCTGTTATTTTATTTCACAAGAAACACCGTCCTTGGCGGACGCTGTTAGGTATTGAATAAGAAAAGCCACGTTAGGTATTGAATAAGAAAAACTACCTATTTAAGGAGCAATATCATGGATAGGTTCAATAGCCCTTCAAGAGGGTGCTCATGAACTGCTCATAGGTGGCGGCTGCACAGAGGCCTTACTCAAACACAAGAGCCCAAATGGAGCAAACTTGCATCTATGAGCAGCTCATGACAACCTTCTGAAGGGCGTTGAATCGGTGAAAATGTGTGAGTTAACCAATCGTTTGAATATCTTTCACAACCTCAGATGTGCCTCTCAGATCCAGCAGTTGGAGAAGGAGATATGTGGCTTTTTTCAGTACCAGGTGCCTACCCACACATTGCTTGATGTGACGAATCTCATACCAGGGCTGAAGATTTTTCACCATCTGTACGAGTTGGGGTCAGGGATGAACACAAGATGCATGAAACGATCTTCAAATATGTGTCCAAGCTCACTAATGACCCCCATTACAATGCCATGATCCTTCAACAAATGGGTGCAGATGATATGTTTGGTAGAGCTTTTGATGAGGCTCTTTGTAATTAGAACGGGCCAGTACAGTCTGGTTTTTACTGTGATTGGAGAAAATATTTGGAGTTTGTAGCGAATGCTGCTCTCCAGAGAAAGGTGTCCGCTGTTGGGGTGCAACGCATGGGTGGTGTTGGTAAAATAACTCTGGCATTCGCCCTCTGCAGTGATCGAGAAATAAAATGTAATTGCAGGTTCCATTCATTCAAACCATTTTTAACTCCCGAAAGGCACTCCGTTCTCTCTTTGGTTTCCAGTCGCTGAAAAACCCAATTAGAGCTCTGTGTGGCATGAACAGGTAAACCATCATTAATATTATTCCAATTATATATTTTCTCCATAGGTGGGTGTTTATGCGCAAAATCTGAAACTGCGTACAATGCTTTCTTTACCACAGCTGCATCTCCGCATATTTGAACTAGTTGATCATCAATACTAGTCAATTCAAAGCAATAGAAGCTGGCAAATGTTGTTTGTGCAATATCCGAATCTGTTCACTCTAATCTTTTCTCATTTTGAATGTTATCGCCGTCTTTTCCAATCAGACTTCCAAAGTTCCCACTCTGACTGTTAGCAACCGGCAATTGACCATTGATCACTTGTTGTTTTTTGTCCAGCCGTATCTGCAAGATCTAGTTTACCAGCTGGTGATTTTTGAACCGTGACAGAATGCACTATACGAAGAGCATCCTCACCAGGACAAACAGTTGCTTCAATCTCATTCTCATTCTCATGGTCTTTAATGTCCTTACCAGGTGAGCTGAAGGTGATTATCACCCTCTCATCGCATATCTGTTTTGTTGTACTTAGGCTGATATATTCCTGTACTATGCCATTTCTTGCACACATGAATGTTATAACTGGGGCAGTAGATGTGTATTTTGATATTGCAAGGCATTCTGAAAATCTGTGAGTGGGGGTAGCCTTATTGTATTCTGATTTCATGATAAGACATTGTGGAAGACTGGAAGTTATGTGCCCTTCTTGGTGTGCATTAACCTTTAAAAAGTACTTTTGTATGACTCATCTTAATTGGTATCTTGTTTATATTTGATTTCGGCTGGGGCAAGGTTTATAGTGATTCCTGTATTAGAGTCAACATGAAACCCTCGAGGGGACGGAAGTAGACTAGAACCAAGATGAGACAGGAAGCCCTTTGTATTTTTGGCTATTCTAATGAAAGACCAGTGCCGCCACATCTTGTAAATACTGAATACATGATAACAATTAGTAGAAACCGATAGAAAAGGTTCTTTAGAAGCCTATGTTCCCGCAACATAAAACCTATAGGGTTGGTTATCGAAAAATATAGGATTTCAGCCTCGAACAACTTATCGATATCTTTTCGATCAGTAAAATGTATAGCAGATGGGCACTATTACTGGGATTCAGTGTTTGCAGACAACCGATATTTGGTTTTGGTTTGGAATAGGAGGAAATCAGATTTTTAAAGATCTTCGAAATCTCTATCGTGTCGCTGCAAGGAAGAAGGAGATTGATCAGGATCCTACAATTTGGAATGGAGAAAACAATGTTTTGGGTTGAAGAGATGCTGCAAGTTGCAATAAAGGTAGTCGTTAACGGATTTGAGACTTTGTTCCATCTCTGTGGGGTCATCCACAATTGGCTCTCATTGATTTGAGAGTTTTGTCCTCGGTCAGACTCAATTACTTCTCTCTTGTTTGGGGTCTCTGATATCCTGTTAGTGGCCTTCTTCTCCGAACATGTAGTCAGGCTACCTTTGCTCTTCCCACAAAGTTTGCAAGGATGCAAATCTCAGCATTGGTGGATTGTGTGAGCCCTTCTTCCACAAAAGTGCAAATAGCTTTAGACTTGGAAGCACTGAGTGCTTACTTGTTTCATGGCTGCTCTTATGCCTGTTTGAAGCCTTCGTTGAACTCGCGTATGTCAGTGATGCTTTGGATTCTCCTCTGTCGATAAATTGGCTTCCCATGGAGCTGGTTTCTTGGTGTTGCTACCTTCTTGGTGCACTTCAAATCTAATGGTACTTTGGACGACTCCTTCCTTGTGGGTTCTCTTGCTTCAGCTACTTTCTAGTATTCTCCAAGCTTTGTGGTTGTCTTGGTGTAGCCCAGACTCGCATGCTTGGGTTTTCCTTCAGCCTCCAATTTTAATGAGATTTTTAATTTTTTGGCCAACTTGCCCAATCTTGGCAGTCAAACCCATTTTCTTTCATAATTTGGCACTAACATCTTCGATATGTAATTCAATTTCCCTAAAATATATGACTGGTTTCAAGTTTGTGAAAGAAGAGGGATATTTGGGCTTTTAAAAGTGCTTACCAAGATCTCCTATCATTGTTTGGGCATCTTGTTTGGGAAGCTTTTCATTTTGCTTCATTTGAACCTCCCTAACTTGTCTTCATAAATTGTCATTTCCTCTATAGATTTTTCATGGCTTGGTTGCATTTTTCTTTTATTCGAATTGATCTTTCTAAAATTAAGTAACTTTCTAAAATGAAGTAACTAAAATGAGTTAACAAAATCTCATTCATTCATTCAAACCATTTTTAACTCCCGAAAGTCACTCCGTTCTCTCTTTGGTTTCCAGGTAGTCGCCGAAAAACCCAATTAACAGGTAAAACTCTGTGCGGCATGAACAGGTAAAACCCAATTAAAACTCTGTGTGGCATGAACAGGTAAAACCCAATTAAAACTCTGTGTGGCATGAACAGGTAAAATATCATTACTATTATTCCAATTAGATATTTTCTCCTTGGGTGGGTGTTTATGCATAAAATCTGAAACTGAATACAATGCTTTCTTTACGACAGCTGTATCTCCGGATATTTGAACTAGTTGATCATCAATACTAGTCAAATGTTGTTTTGGGCAATATCTGAATCTGTGCACCCTAATCATTTTTTATCTTTTGAATGTTATTGCCGTTGTTTCCCATCAGACCTCCAAAGTTGCAACTGACTGTTAGCAACAGGCAACTGAGCATTGATCGCTTGTTGTTTTTTGCCCGGCGATATCTGCAAGATCTAATTTAGCAGCGGGTGATTGTTGTTCTTAGGCTAATATATTCCTGTAACCAGTGATCAAATTTGAAGAGAAAGTTATATTTCAAACTGAAGAGTTAACTTTATTGTAATCCTTCAATTTGACATGTTAAAATAAATTATTCTTTTCATATGAAAATGAAAAAATAATTAAAATTTTATCCATAAAATTTCACCCATAAAACATTTTAATTAGATTCCTTAATAACATACTCAAATTATTTCTAATTTATTTTCCAAATCCTATTTTATTAAATCTAAGAAATTGTATATATATATATAATATCTTTATCAATTCTTTTATTATTGATTTCAACTTTTCTTTACTTCACAGAAAATTGCACACAATAATAATTCAACTAAATTTTTTTTTTGCTTCATTTTATGGAGTAAAGTTGAACATTTATAATTGTTAGTTGAATTGATTTCTTATAATTGTAAAATTAATTAACTAAAACTAAAAGAAATATAAATTAGTAATCAATTAAAATTAAAAGAAATAAAATTAATAATCAACTAACACTAAAATAAACATATTAATATACAAACTATAAACATTAGCAATTTATTAAAATAAAATAAAATAAATTAATAAAATTCTCACTAGTGCTAGATGATAGGAAGAAGAAACTCTTAGTCTATTTGTGGAGAAGAAATGAGGAGGTGAAGATTCTTTGTAAGCAGTAACCCAAAATTTCAAATCAATTTTAACATTGATAAAACAATATAATTTGATAATAACTTTTTACACATGAAACATGAAATGAACAAATACTAACCAACATTTTTTAGTAATTTAAAACAAATCATAATTAATTAACTAAAATTAAAAATCATATAAACTAATAATTAATAAAAATATATATAAACTAATAATCAACTAAAATTAAAAAACATAATTAATAATGAAAAAGAACTGAAATAAAAATATTAATGTTCAAGATACAAATATTCTGTTTTTAAAAGTATTTTATATCTCATTTAGCTTGACTACTAAAAGTATTTTATATCTCATTTATTAGCTAGAGATCCATCATGAACTAGCATTACCATACAAAATTGTATTTTATGTCTCATTTATTAGTTTCTCATTACACAGTGAATTTATTCAATAATGAACCCGAATTTACTCACACCTAGATTCAAACTCAGTTTCGATACCAATTTGATATCCTCTATTGTACATGGGGGAATTGCTTTTCAGCATTTATGATTGATACAGAGTGAATCGGTTAAAGAACCCACAAACCGGCAATCCCAAACATAAGTTTTGTAGAAACAAAAAGGGTAAATACTCACAGGAGCAAGAGCCACTGACACCTTATGAAATGCTTAAGGAGCTCTATGATTGATACGGAGTGGATCGGTTAAAAAACCCACAAACCAACAATCCCAAACATAAGTTTTGTAGAAACATGGAGTTATGAACTAAGGATCTCGCTTGACTATTTCTAAAAAAGTTTTTGGCCAACATATGGTGTTGAAACAGAAGCATGGAATTATGAACTGAATCAACTACATTTTTATTGGTGGTTATTTTGCGGAACTCTTCACCCCAATGCGTAGGTAATAGTTGGGTCTTATATATAATACTTTCACTTATATCGGGCAGAAAGAAACACAAGCTACACTAACATATATTGGGACAAAGATGGAACAAAGATAAACATACAATAAAACAAAGATTAAGATTCTCAATAAGATGGAACAAAGATAAACATACAATAAAACAAAGATCCAGAACTTGGAAAAGGTTGTCAACAAAATAAATTGACTTACATTCTATAGTAATATATCTCTCAATTTCGAATTCACAACTCTGGTTGCTGCTGGTGTTTAGAAAATTCACTTCCAATTCACAACACTCGTTGCTGCTGGGGTTTAAAAAATCCACCATTTGATCTTTCATCTCTGTGAGTTTAATAAATAGAATATGCATGCATGCATGAGCTCCAAAAATAGGATTGTATTATAGAAAAAATATAGCAATTCTTTTTTTGAATTGACTTGACATATGAAAAATTGATAACATTCTTTATTTTATTACTACGATATAGAGAAAAAGATTCTTAACATTCTTTTTTTATTACTAAGATATAGGGGAATTAGAAATGACTAATAAACTAAAAAACTTATAAAAATAATAAAAAATAAAAAGTAAAACTTATTAAAAAAAATTCTAAGTTTCTAATTCATAATCATAAAAACAATGAAAAGTCAATATATTAAAAAAAAAAAAAATCTTGCAGTTCAAATGAAAAAATAAAAAAAAAATTCTATTTCAAATTTGACAAGTGTTTTTTTTATATTAATTTTCATTTGCATTGAAAATAATTTTAAACCTTTCTATGAAGAGCTACAAGACTCTTGAAGGGCAATGAAAACCTCAATTTTGATCCTTGCCTGTAACTATGTCATTTTCTTGCACACATGAATATTATAAATGGATCAGTAGATGTGTATATTGATATTGCAAGGCATTCTGAAAATCTCCAAGTAGGGGCAGCGTTATTGTAATCTGATTTCATGACAAAACATTGTGGAAGTTATGTGCCCTTCCTGGTGTGCATTGACCTTTAAAAAGTACTTGTGTACGAGTTATCTTAATTGGTAAATTGTTTATGTTTGATTTCAACTGGGGCAAGGTTTGCAGGGATTCCTGGATCAGAGTCAGCAGAAAACCCTGGGGGAATGGAAGTAGACTAGAACGAGATGACACAGGAAGCTCTTTGTATTTCTGGCTACTCTAATGAAAGACCAGTGCCGCCACATCTTGTCAATACGGAACCCATGATACCAATTGGTAGAAACCGATCACAAAGGTTCTTTTGAAGATTATGTTCCAGCAACATAGGACCTATAGGGTTGGTTATCGAAAAATATAGGATTTCGGCCTCGAACGAGTAACTTACTGATTTCTTTTCGATCAGAAAAATGTATAGCAGATGGGCACTATTACTGGGATTGTGTGTGTACCCTGCAATTGCCGTCATCACCATCTTTGAAGCCTTTGATGCACGCTCCAATCATGGACACGTCCATTATTTTAGTTGGGTTATCAGACATTTATGTTCGGTTGGTAACCTTTACAAAAAACATGAATCTGAGTCATTGGAAGCAACGAATTGAAATTGCAGACAGCCGCCAATATTTGGTTTTGGTTTGGAAGAGGCGGAAATCATATTTATAAAGAATTTCGAAATTCCTGACTTCGATACACAAATATCTCTATCGTGTCGCTAAAAGGAAGAAGGAGATTGATCAGGATCCTACAATTTGGAATGGAGAAAACAATGTTTTGGGTTGAAAAGATGCTGCAAGTTGCACCAAAGGCAGTCGTTAACGGATTTGAGACTTTGTTCCATCTTTGTGGGGTCATCCACAATTAACCCTCATTGGTTTCAGAGTTTTTTCCTTGGTCAGACTCAATTTCTTCTCTCTTGTTTGGGGTCTGTGATATCTTGTTAGTGGCCTTCTTCTCCCAACATGTAGCCAAGCTATCTTTCCTCTTCCCACAAATTTGCAAGATGCAAATCTCAGCATTGGTGGATTGTGTGAGCCCTTTTTCTACAAAAAACTGCAAATAACTTTAGACTTGGAAACACTGAATGCATACTTGTTTGCATGGCTGCCCTCATGCCTGTTTGAAGCCTTTGTTGAGTTCGCATATGTCAGTGATGCTTTGAATTCTCCTCTGCTGATAAATTGGCTTCCCAGTGGAGCTGATTTAGATTCTTCTTCAGCGGGTTTCTTGGTGTTGCTAGCTTCTTGGTGCACTTCTAAGTCTAATGGTAGTTTGGACGATTGTTCCTTGTAGGACGATTGTTTCCTTGTCTCTTGCTTCAGCTACTTTCTAGTATTCTCCAAGATTTGCGGTTGTCCTAGTGTAGCCCAGACCCGCATTCTTTGGTTTTGTTTCAATTTTAATGAGATTTTTTTATTCCTCGGCCCAACTTGCCCAATCTTGGCTGGTAAAACCCATTTTCTTTCATAATTTGAAACTAATATTTTTATATATAATTCATTTTTCTCTAAATATTCTCTTAAATAATTGTTTTATGAAATTTAAAAAAAAAATTCAGCAATTCCTACCAAAATCTCTTGTTATCATTGTTTACCTAGATCTATCATTGGTTGGACATCTTATTTTGGAGTTACCAAGGTCTCCTCTATCATTGTTTGGCCATCTTGTTTTGGAGGGACATTTGAGCCTCCCTAACTTGTCTTCATAAACTGTCATTTCCTCTATCAATTTTTCTCATGGCTTGGTTGCATTTTCTTCTATTTTTTTTCTCATGGCTTGGTTGCATTTTCTTCTATTTTTTTTCTCATGGCTTGGTTGTATTTTCCTCTATTTGAATGGATCATTCTGAAATGAAGTCAATAAATTGAGCAAACCTGAACTTTCCAAACATAACTAACAAAATCACTAAATTGAACAAACCTGAACTTTCCAAACATAGCTAACAAAATCACTAAAATGAGCAAACCTGAATTTTCCAAACATAGCTAACAAAATCTTTTTGAATACGAGCTCGGTTTGGAACTGCTATTTCCTATTCTCTATGCATTGGACCCTTTCGAACAACCGTGGATTCTTTTCTTCGAGTTTTCAAATTTATATATTGCACTCAAACCTATTCCATCAATAAATCGGTGGAAGTGCAAAGGCTCTTAAAATTTTAAATATGGTATTTTTGTTTTCTGATAAATTTATCAACGAAGGAAATCAACTAATTATTAGGTATTAGATTATTATTAAAAAAATAAAAAGAAATATCATTGTAAATATATCATTGAAAATGGATATGGATAGGATTTAAAAATATTTCTAGAAGATTTTTATTAAATTTTTTAAAAAGCATATATATATATATATATATATATATATATCGGATTTTAAGAGGGTAAGTGATTACTTGTGATTATTTAGAATTTTGTTTCTATGTTCGAAAAATATTAAGAGAAGCTTTCCAATATCACCTTACTTTTGTTGAGTTAAGAGGTTAGGAAGGTTGATACTGTGACAAATATTTTGAAAATGAGAATCTAAAAGAAAGTGATTTTCATCTTAACATTCTTATTGTCACAAAGATGACACACTCTTTCATCCCATGGCATTTTAGGAATTGACCAACCCCCAGTTTCACT
>CBVK0101060259.1:0-14048 GCA_900067695.1 Picea abies
CATGGAATAAGTGACCACATTTTCCATCCACTCCTGAGGCATGGTTTCATAAATTGGACCCCTAAATCCAAATGTTGCATTGCTTCTTACTGAGAACAACCCTAGTTCTTGAAATCAATAAGTAAAGCAACTTCTGAGGCATGGAACTCGGGAGTGAGGGGTACTCTAGCTGAAATCCTATCCCAGTAATCCATCGGAGTCGACGGTTCCTCAATACAAGTCTTGGTTTTCGTTTTATTCCCAATTGAAAGTCGCATCACAAACCATTTCAGGGACTCTTAGGAAATTCCTCCTCAAGACATAAAAACCTAACGGATTAGCATTTTTGAGTTTCATGAGATGTTGCAATATTATTTAGGCATGGACTAGGTGACCACATTATCCATCTTCTCCCACAGCATGGTTTCATAAATTGGACCCCTAAATCCAAATGTTGCATTGCTTCTTACTAAGAAAAACCCTAGTTCTCAAAATCGATTAAAAAACAACTTCTAAGGGATTAAAAACGGTAGTGAGGGGTTCTCTAGTTGAAATCCTATGCCAGGAATCCAACAGAGACGATGATTCTTCTATCAGATTCTTGGTCTTTGTTATATGTCCAGTTTCTAGTCGTATCCCAAACCATTTCAAGGACTCTTGGCCAATTCCTCCTCAGGGCATAAAATCCTAACGAAGCTGGATTTTTGAGTTTTGTGAGATGCTGCAAACTTGTTTAGGCGTGGACTAGGTGACCACATTGTTCATCCTCTCATGAGGCATGGTTTCATAAATTGGATCCCTTAATCAAAATGTTGCATTGCCTCTAACTGGGTGACACCCTAGTTCTCTAAATCGATGAATAAAGCAACCTACGAGGCATGGGACCTGGGAGTGAGGGGTGATCTAGTTGAAATCGTATGCCAAGAATCCATCAGAGTCAACAATTCCTCAATCTAAGTCTCGGTTCTCGTTTTATGCGCAGTTGCAAGTCACATCCCAAACCTTTTTAAGGAATCTTGGTCAATTCCTCCTTCGGGCATAATAACCTAAAAGAGAAACATTTTTTAGTTTCATGAGATGTTGCAAGCTTGTTTAGGAATGGACTAGGTGACCACATTATCCATCCACTCCCGACACATGATTTCATAACTTGGATCCCTTAATCCAAATGTTGCATCACTTTTTACTAAGCAAAACCCTAGTTCTCGAAATCGATGAATAAAGCAACTTTCGAGGCATGGGACCCATGAGTGTGGGGTGCTCTAGCTAAAATCCTATGTCAGGAATCCAACGGAGTCGACGGTTCCTCAATCTGAATCTCTATTTTTTGTTTTATGCCCAGTTGCAAGTCACATCCCAAACCATTTTGGGGACTCTTGGCCAATAACTCCTTGGGGGATAAAAACCTAACAGAGCAACATTTTTGAGTTCTGCAAGATGTTGCTAACTTGTTTAGGCATGGACTAGGTGACCACTTTGTCCATCTACTCTCGAGGCATGGTTTCATAAATTGGACCCCTTAATCCAAATGTTGCATTATTTCTTACTATGTGAAACCCTAGTTCTCGAAATCGATGAGTAAAGCAACCTCCGAGGCATGGCACTTGGGAGTGAGGGATGCTCTAGCTGAAATCGTATAACAAGAATCCAATGAAGCCGATGGTTCTGAAATACAAGTCCCAATTTTCTTAGTTGCAAGCCACATCCCAAACCATTTCGGGAACTCTTGGCCAATTCCTCCGAGGGCCATAAAAACCTAATGGAGCAACATTTTTGAGTTTCATGAGATGTTACAAGCTTGTTTAAGCATGGAATATATGACCACATTGTCCATCTACTCCCGAGGCATGGTTTCATAAATTGGATACTTTAATCCAAATGTTGCATTGCCTCAAACTGAGCAAAACTCTAGTTTTCAAAATCAATGAGTAAATCAACTTTTGAGGCATGGCATCTGGGACTGAGGGGTGCTCTAGCTGAAATCCTATCATAGTAATCCATCGGAGTCGACGGTTCCTCAATCCGAGTATCGGTTTTCATTTTATGCCCAGTTGCAATTCGCATCCCAAACCATTTCAGGGACTCTTTCCCAAACCATTTCAGGGACTCTTGGCCAATTCCTCCTCGGGGCATAAAATCCTAACGGAGCAAGATTTTTGAGTTCTGTGAGATGCTGCAAGACTTTTTAGGCATGGAAAAGGTGACCACATTGTCCATTCGCTCCTGAGGCATGGTTTCATAAATTGGACCCACTAAATCTAAATGTTGCATTGCTTGAAACTGAGCAAAACACTAGTTCTCGTAATCAATGAAAAAAATAACTTTCGAGGTATTGGACTCGAGAGTGAGGAGTGCTCTAGCTGAAATCCTATGCCAGGAATCCAACGGAGATAACAGTTCCTCAATCAGAGTCTTGGTTTTCGTTATATGCCCAGTTGCAAGTCGCATCCCAAACCATTTTGGGGACTCTTAGCCAATTCCTCCTTGGGGCATAAAAACCTAACAGAGCAACATTTTTGAGTTTCGTGAGATGTTGCAAGCTTGTTTAGGCATGGAATATATGACCACATTGTCCATCTGCTCCTGAGGCATGGTTTCATAAACTGGACCCCTAAATCCAAATGTTGCATTGCTTCTTTCTGAGCAAAACTCTAGTTCTCAAAATTGATGAAAAAACCAACTTCCGAGGGATTGGACCTAGGAGTGAGGGGTGCTCTAGCTGAAATCCTATGCCAGGAATCCAACGGAGATGACGGTTCCTCAATCCGAGTCTCGGTTTTTGTTATATGCTCAGTTTCAAGTTGCATCCCAAACCATTTCAGGGACTCTTGGCCAATTCCTCCTCAGGGCATAAAAACCTAATGGAGAAACATTTTTGAGTTTTGTGAGATGATGCAAGCTTGTTTAGGCATGGACTAGGTGACCACATTGTCCATTCACTCTCGAGGCACGGTTTCATAAATTGGACCCCTTAATCCAAATGTTGCATTGCTTTAAACTGAGAAAAACACTAGTTCTTGGAATTAATGAGTAAAGCAACTTTAGAGGCATGGAAACCGGGAGTGAGGGGTGCTCTAGCTGAAATAATATCCCAGTAATCCATCATAGTTAAAAATTCCTCAATCCGAGTCTTGGTTTTCATTTTATGCCCAGTTGCAAGTTGCATCCTAAACCATTTCGGGGACTCTTGGCCAATTCCTCCCCAGGGCATAAAAGCCAAATGGAGCATCTTTTTTGAGTTATGTGAGATGATGCAAGATTGTTTAGGCATGGACTAGGTGACCACATTTTTTATGCGCTCCTGAGACATGGTTTCATAAATTAGACCCCTAAATTCAAATGTTGCATTGCTTCGTACTGAGCAAAACCCTAGTACTCCAAATCGATGAAAAAAACAACTTCCAAGGCATGGGACCTGTGAGTGAGGGGTGCTCTAGCTGAAATCCTATCCCAGGAATCTAACGAAGATAATGGTTTCTCCATATGAGTCTTGGTTTTCATTATATTCCCAATTGCAAGTCGCATCCCAAACCATTTCGGGGAATCTTGGCTAATTCCTCCTCAGGGCATACAAACCTAACATAGCAACATTTTTTAGTTTCGTGAGATGTTGCAATCTTGTTTAAGCATGGAATAGGTGACCACACTATCCATCCGCTCCTGAGGCATGGTTTCATAAATTGGACCCATAAATCCAAATGTTGCATTGCTTCAAACTGAGCAAAACCCTAGTTCTCGAAAAATCCAAATGTTGCATTGCTTCAAACTGAGCAAAACCCTAGTTCTCGAAATCAATGAGTAAAGTAACTTCCGAGTCATGGCACCCGGGAGTGAGGGTACTCTAGATGAAATCCTATGCCAAGAATCCAACGAAGATGATAGTTCCTCAATCCGAGCCTCAGTTTTCGTTTTATGCCCAGTTGCAAGTCATATCCCAAACCATTTCAGGGACTCTTGGCCAATTCCTCCTCAGGGCATAGAAACCTAACGGAGCAACATTTTTGAATTCCGTGAGATGTTTCAAGCTTGTTTAGGCATGGAATAGGTGACCACATTGTCCATCCGCTCACAAGGCATGGCACCTGGGACGTGAGGGGTTCTTTAGCTGCAAGGCATGACATAGCATGACAAGGCAAGGTATGATATGGAAAGGCATGGTATGGAAAGACAAGTCATGGCAAGTGAATGCAAGGCATGGCATTGAAAGGCATGGTATGGAAAGGCATATCATACGATAGCAAGGCATGGCATTGAAAGGCATGGTATGGAAAGGCATATCATACAATAGCAAGGCATGGCATGGCAATGAAAGGCATGTAAAGGCAAGCCATGGCATGGCATGGAAAAGTATGGCATGGTATGGAAAGACAAGGCCAGGCATTGCAAGGCATGGTATGGATGGGCATATGGCATGGAAAGGCATACCATATGATGGCAAGGCATGGCATGGCATGGCAAGGCAAGGAATGCAAATGAAATGCATGGAATGACATGGAAAGGCAAGGCAATGCATGGCATGGAAAGACAAGGCAATGCAAGGTATGGTATGGCAAGGCATGCAAAGGCAAGGCATGACATGGCATGGGAAGGCAAGGCATGATATGGAAAGGCATGGTATGGAAAGACAAGGCAAGGCAAGTGAATGTAAGGCATGGTATGGAGAGGCATGGCAAGGAAAGACATACCATATGATAGCAAGGCATCACATGGCATGGCATGGCATGGCATGGAAAGGCAAGGAATGACAAGGCATAGCATGGCATGCCAAGGAAAGACAATGCATGGCAAGACAAGGGAAGGAAATGCATGGAATGACAAGGCAAGGGATGGCATGGCAAGGCATGCAAAGGCAAGGCATGGAAAGGCAAGGCATGACATGGCAAGGAAAGGCATTGAAATGCAAGGCATGGCATGGCATGGTAAGGCAAGGAAATGCATGGCAAGGAAAGACAATGCAAGGCATGGAAAAACAAGGCAAGGAAATACACCTTGACACCTTTTATTACATTTTTGTCGTAATTTTCAACCCTTTAGGGCTTGATGTATTGAATTTTTTCTTTGGAAGGATTGACATTTGGATGTGGTCTAGTTGAATGAGTATCGAGAGCATCTTCAAAATTACTTATAAACTAGTTAATTCTCAAAGGACCTTTGAAGCATATTACAATGGGCCAAAATGTCCTAGAAAAATATTCATTTGTGAAATATAAGAGAAGAAGACATATAGACCAATTAACTCTCAAAGGATTTTTATAGGCAAACATAATCATGTATAGCACAAAATGGAGAGGGCACTTATGATTATGTAATAGAATTTACAATTGATAGTTAAAATGTATAACACATTTTTTTACGATCTTTACTAACGTTTATTGGAATTGTTGAATGTTTTACAACATTGGAAAGACTTCTTATTTGTAACTTATTTGAAATTTTATTATGGTACGTGCACTTTGATATGATGTAATATGATTATGGTTTCGTTTCATATGTTGTAATATTAGAAATTTAACAAAAAAATTACATATTGCATGAAATAAATAATAACTTTTCATTTTGAATGTTCTTTTTTGCAGAACACGAGTCTTCTAGAAGATCCAGTTGATCCTCATGAGATAGATCCAGATTATAATGGGTATGATACAGACACGGGAGATGATGATGATGAGGCAAATGAAAGAGACATTGTGCATGACGATGATGATGACCACATTGATGAAGATCAAGATAATGATGATGACCTAGTTGTTGGTAGTAGCCAGTGACATTGAACATATAGACTCCATCATTGATCATTGTTGATATATCGTTATGATGCCTATTTTCATGTTTACTATCATATGTATCATTTTCACCTGCAATACCATATTATTGAGTTTTATCATTTTGACATTTATCATTTTGACTTATATCATTTGGACATATATCATCTTAACTTATGTTGATTGTTGGCCATGTATCATTCTGACATGTTATTGATCAATTGTCATATTTGACTTTCACTTGTTGTAGTTATATATGATGATGATCTTATCAGTATTAAAGATATAAGTTGTTTGCATGATACTCATCTAATATTGATATATTTGACTAGTTTAAATATAGATGATGATGATGTTATAATCGTTATCTTGTTATATATATATATATATATATATATATATATATATATTGTATGTTGTAGATTTTATTTAGATGGAGATTTAATAAGTATAATGATGTTGTTAGTTTGTATGGATGTTTAGTTCCCTAAAAATTCTTTATAAAAGCTATCATATAAAATACTTCAAATGCAATATGACTTACTCTATAATAATATAAGTTTTTTAAGATGAATGATATATTTAACTAATTAAATTGAAATAAAAAAGTTAAATTACTAAATGGAAGCTAAAAGGACACAACATGAGTTGTTAAAATGGAAACAAAATGTGGCTCTAAAATGGAAGTAAAACTCGACATTAAATTTGAAGCCATACTTTGAGTTATTTCAAGTAGGAAGCTAAATTGGTTACTTAACAAGAAGCAAAATTGTATGCTAATTAAGAAGCAAATCCCAACACTAAAAGGAAACAAAACCTAGACCTAAAAAAGAAGCAAAACAAGACGCTAAAAAGGAAGCAAACCTTGGAACTAAAAGGAAGCAAACCATGGAGCTAGCAAGGAAGCAATTCTAGAAACAAAAAAAGATGCAATAATGGAAGAACATCTTGACGTTAATTTGGAAGCCAAACTAGAAGCTATTTTCTATGCTACACTAGAAGCAAAACATGAAGCATGATTGGGAGCTAAACTAGGCGCTAAACCAGGAGCTAAACCAGGCGTTAAACCAGGAGCTAGACCAGGCATTAAACCAGGAGCTAAACCAGGCGCTAAACCAGGAGCTAAACTAGGAGCTAACCCAAGAGCTAAACCGAGAGCTAAATTAGGAGCCACACCTGAAGATAAACTAGGCGCTAAACTAGGAGCTAAATTAGACACCACACGTGGAGCTAAACTAGGCATTGAACTAGGAGCTAAACCATGAGTTAAACTAGGTGCTAAACCAGAAGCTAAACTAGGAGCTACACTGGAGCTAAACTACGCACTAAACCAAGAGCTAAACCATGAGCTAAATTAGGCACCACACCTAGAGATAAACTAGGCGCTAAACTAGGAGCTAAACCAAGATCTATTTTGGGCATTATTTAGGGAGTTATATCTCAGTTTAGGTGCTAAACTAGGTGCTAAATCAGGAGCAAAACTGGGCGCTAAAAAAGGAGCAAAATTGGGCGCTAAAAAGGGAGAAAAACCTGGCACTAAAGAGGGAGCTAAATTGGGCGCTAAATCCGACACCCAAGTGAAAACGTCGTTTAGCGCCGAGTTTTGCGCCATCCCATCGACCCAATTCATGTCCTCAAATGCACTAAAATGTGATGCTAAAATAGGCTTTGATGGCTTGTTTTGTTGTAGTGAAGGTCAATGAGACATAACTTATTGATTAAGGATTGAAAGTGCCCACTTTCCGCTTCGAGTCTATGAATCCCTCCTCTTTTCTCTTCTAAATTGTAGACCGCGTTGAAATCACTACCCATTATCCATCTACGATCTTTGGTGAGGGTACCAAGCCAGTCTAGATTATGAATGAAGGTCAGCTTATCCCTCTAAGCAGCGGGGCCATAAACATTCGTAAGGAAGGCTTTCCTATTAGAGCCAATGAGCCTGTATACCTTCGTGATTGTCCATTTGGTAGTGAAGAAGTTCTCCAAGAGCATAGAGCTAGGGTTCCAGAGGATATCCAAACCACCGACCATGCCTATTGCATCAATGCTCATTATTTTTCCTTATTTCCAACATCGAGAAAGGATTTGTTCCATCTCTTCACCTGCACATTTCGTTTCTTGTAGAAACAAAATGTTAGGTTGTTCCGCTATGATGTGATCTTGTAGAAGCTTTTGCTTGTTATGTTTGTTGAGTCCCTGGATATTCCAAGAGATGAGCTTCATGATGAGGATAGAGAGGGAGAGGGGGAAAGCTGTTAGAGATAAGATGTATCTGACCTGCGTTCACCATCAAATGACTGATTTCCTGTATGATTTGTTGGGTGGATTTTATGCCTCTTTTATTTTCATCCTTTTGAAGCTTGCGTTGATCTTTCTGTTGGTTATGCTGGATGCCCAATATAGAATTGGATCTGCCTACGGATCCCAATAAGGAGTTGAGGAATACCTTATGAACTTTGCACAGTTGATCTGGAGAGATGGTATACAGTTCCTATTTGTGATAAGCTTATTCTAGATGCACCAGGTCTACTCTTGCCAGGTCATGTTTGTCTAAGTCCATTTCGACATCTCCTTCTTTGAGGTCGGATGATTCACTATCCTTGATGTGGAAAGGGGAAATGGGATGGATCTACTCCAAGACAGGGGTATTCATCATTTTTCCTTTTGTGTTGCTTTGGGTTGCAACTTCTTGAGGGGGAATCTGTGGTTCATCCATGTCCTCTGGAATTTGTTGAAGGGCATCGAAAGAGTTGCTTGAGGGTGGTTCCCTAGTTGCAGTTGTCACCATTTTCCTGGTCACTTGACGATGTCAGTCAACCACATGAATGACGTCGTTATTTGATTTACTTGGTTCAGGGTTGTCGACCTTGCTAGCGGTGTTGAGAGGGAAATCTCTAAAAAGATGTCCATGTTCGTGACATTTCTACAACGAAAAGGTATGTACTCATAATCAATAGTTTGAGACTAGTCCTCATCATGGTATTCAAGGGAAATGAAGCTTGGGAGGGGCTTTGAAATATTAACATAGACACATATGCGAGCATATGAGGTGTACCTTCTCTGCTTGGTTGCCTCTGAGGACTTGACATAGACCCCAATGGTATTTCCGATGCCAGCTAGAATCTCTTCTAACCATAACTCCTGTGGCAAGGAATATAGTTGGATCCAGACTGGTGCATGCGTGAAATCTTCTTTTTCAGGGCTAAACTTCTCCATCTAGAAGCATAGGAAGAGGTCGACTGAGTTGAAGAAATATGGCCCTCCATCAAAGATGTGGTTTCAATATTCTAGGTTGTGAAATATGATGGTGAAAAAACCCTTAAAGCCCAGTTGTAGGTCATAATGACCTTTGGGTTTCCACCACTGGTGTATCCATTTGACGAGCTCGCGTTCAGAAGGCCAGAGGACTAAGAATTTTCCTACCAAAGAATAATCCCTCATGTATTGTTTTGACTGAGAATAATAAGCATTTGAAAAATTCAAAGTGTTTAAGGCTTTGACTGAGAATCAAACAGGAAAAAGATTAAAGGCAGTAAGTTCTGATAGAGGAGGAGAGTTTAGTTTAGCGAACTTCAAAGAGTTCTGTGATAAACATGGGATCAAAAGAGAGTACACAATTCCAAGGACTCCACAGCAAAATGGAGTTGTTGAGAGGCAAAATAGGTCAATACAGCAAATGGAAAGATCAATGATGAATGAAAGGAACATACCTTAGACATATTGGGTGGAAGCAATTCATACAGCTGTTCATATGACAAGACTCCTTATGAACTATGGTTTGGAAGACCTGTTTCAATCAAGCATTTTAAAGTTTTTGGGGGTAAATGTTATATCAAGAACAATGATGAAAATATTGGCAAATATGATGACCGGGCTGATGAATGCATCTTTTTGGGTTATGCTACAAATAGTAAAAGGTACAGATGCTACAATAAGAGACTGCATAAACTAGTTGATTGTATAGATATAAAAGTTGATGAAGAAATCCCAGTCAGAAATGTAAGCAGTGTTGAACCAACAATAGAAGATATAGTTGAAGATGAAGAAGGACAGGTCCAAGGATCAGAAAAGGAAGAATCTGAATCATATGAAGATATGAATACTAAGACTGACACAAATCAACAAAAAGAAGCAAAATCACCTCTCAGAATTATTAGAAAGAATCATCCTAAAAATCAAATAATTGGGGATATAAATAAAGGAGTTCAAACAAGAAGGAAATTGATTAAAGACTCAAAACAATCTCATGTTGCCTTTTTATCTATGATTGAACCTAAAATTTTTGAGGAAGCTAGCCAGGGTGATGATTGGATTAGAGCAATGAATGAAGAGCTTGATCAAATTGAAAAGATCAATACTTGGGAGCTTGTCCCAAGACCTGAAGATAAGAATGTAATAGGTTCCAAATGGGTGTTCAAGAATAAAATGAATGAAAAAGGACAAGTTGTTAGAAATAAAGCCAGATTGGTCTGTAAAGGATATGCACAAGTTGAAGGTCAGGACTTTGATGAAAATTTTTCACCAGTGGCAAGATTGGAAGCCATCAGAATGTTTCTTTCTTGTTCATGTCATAAGAACTTTAAACTTTATCAGATGGATGTTAAGCCAGCATTTCTAAATGGAGATCTAGAAGAAGAAGTATATATGGAGCAACCTGAAGGATTCTCATTGACAGATAATCCTAATCATGTTTGCAAGCTGAAGAAGGCCTTATATAGACTGAAACAAGCACCACGATCTTGGTATTACAGACTGGACAAATTTTTACAAGAAAAAGGGTTCAAGAAAGGTATTGTTGACAATAACCTTTACATTAAGTCTGAAGGTGATAATTTACTAGTTGTTTTGGTTTATGTAGATGATATTATTTTTGGCTGTACTAATGAATCATCTGTCCAGTGGTTTGCTAACTCTATGCAAACATAATTTGAAATGTCCATGATAGGAGAACTGTCATATTTTCTTGGCTTACAAGTAAAACAAAGTTCTGCAGGAATATTTATTTCTCAAGAAAAATATTTGAAAGAGATGTTGAAGAAATTTCAGATGGAAGATTCCTCTCCAATTAGCACACCTATGGTGGTTGGTTGCAACCTCAGCAAAATTGATGTTTCACCGGATGTTGATCAAAGGACATATCTCTCTATGATAGGTAGTCTTCTGTACATCACAGCATCTCGTCCTGATATAATGAAAGTTGTTGGAATGGTAGGTCGTTATCAGTCTACTCCTAAACAAAGTCATTTGGTATCTATCAAAAGGATATTTAAATACTTTAAGGGAACAATGACTTATGGTCTGTGGTATCCCAGAAATCAGAATTTTCAGTTAACTGCTTATTCAGATGCAGATTGGGCAAACTGTGTTGATGAGAGAAAAATCACCAGTGGAGGAGCATTCTTTTTGGGTGACTCATTAGTAGCATGGCTTAGTAAAAAGTAAGATCCATTTCATTATCAACTACAGAGGAAGAATACATTACTGTTGCTACTTGCTGCACACAAATTTTATGGATGATACAAACTCTTGCAGATTTGAAGGTAACTTACATTGATCCCATTCCAATTCACTGTGATAACACCAGTGCCATTAGTGTCTCCAAGAATCCTATTCTTCATTCCAAGACTAAACATATTCCAATAAAGTACCATTTTCTCAGAGAACAAGTTACAAACATAATTGTTCAACTGAATTATATACCTTCTATAGAACAAATTGCAGATATATTTACAAAACCATTAGCAACAACCCCTTTTGGATATCTTCGTCAAAAGTTGGGGGTTATAATTTCTTTTGTCTAATCTGTTCACCTGGTCAGGGGGAGTACTTATTGAATATCTGGTGTATTTCCAAGATGCTCATAGTTGACAGGGGGAGTATGTACTACAACAACCCAGGGGGAGTGTGTTTCTTCTTTGACATTGATGTCAAAGGGGGAGAAAGTGTGGTAATTTATTTCAGGATGTGATTTCAAGGATGCTACAAGAAAGTTAGAGTGGTTTCCATCAATGCCAAAGGGGGAGAATGTTGGTAAATATTTAACAGATAGCGCATGCTTGTATGCTTGTCATTGATGGAAAATGAGAAGACGCTGCAGAGAAGATTCGAATAACCTCATAAGAGATAGTGCAGAGGATTGTTGGCAGATCATCGATGGAAAAATTAGAGTAAGCGGAACAAAGTAAGCTTAGGAGGAGAAGCAACATTTCTAATTGTTGGATCCCATTTTAATTCCCGAAAGAAGGAGGACTGTCAGATCTGATTGTAGGCAAGAAGAACGCGCAGAAGAGGAGGACAGATCTCAGGCATCAGATCTGAGCATAAGTTTCGACCATCATTGGATCAGGGAGAACCTACACGTTCATTAAAGTGCAAGGAGAAGCGGACTCACAAAATCCCGAAAGAAGGAGGACCGTCCATCTTTAGGCATGACACGTGGTGAAAGATCATCATATCGCTGACTGGAAATTCAAGGAAATGGGGTTCCCTAACGTCTCGAATTCGCGATATGCAAAATCGTGAAACTATCTTAGCCGTTAGATTAAGGTTTATTCTGGACCATTGATCCAGCTCCATCTCGGAGCTTCGCCTATCGTGACTTGGAGAGGCAAGAAACATAACCATCGAAATTGCGATATGCGAAATCGCAATTTAATTGCAGCCGTCAGATCAAGGTGTGATCTGGACCATTGATCTGACTCCATTTCGGAGTCTCGCGAATCGCAACTTGGAGAGGCAAGAAACATAAACGTCTAAATCGCGATATGATATGAGCCATTGAATTAAGATCAGATCTGGACTGTCGAATCATAGGACAAGTCACTGACTTGGAGCCAACGGAGCATGGTGTGGAAACTCGCGAGATGCGAGATCGCGATAAGATTTGGACCGTCGGATATATGGAGATTTCAACTGTCAATCAGACTCGATGAAGTTTATAAACTTGCGAAATATAAAGCATCTTTTGGCACAGCCTATGGTCACTGTCGGTGGTCACGAGAAGGGAAGGAGTCAATTCAGATAAGCTCCATTTCAGAGTTTCAGGGATCGCAACTTGGAGAGTCGAGATGCCTCATCTCCAGATTCATGGAATGTGAATTTGCGAAAAGCACTTTATGCATAAGTGCTTGGTCATGGCCATGGTCATATAGAGGAAGGAGCTAGCACATAAAAGCTCTGTATCGGAGTTTCGGAGATCACGACATGAAGTGTCGAGACACTTTCCCACAGGAATGCCAAAATGTCGAAACCCAATTTAAAGGAAAGATTAATAAAGTTCATCCAACGGTGCAGATAAACTTGAATATGATCGGAGGGATACTGTTCTCTCTCACAGTTAATTCATCAGTTATGAAATAGTTAGCAAAACTGATTCATGATTCCTGATCGGTTGGCATTTCAGTTGCTGAGATGGTTTTTTCTTTTGCCTCAGAAGATTCGAAGTGGAATTGTTGTGGGTGTGGTGCATAAAAGAAAAAGATACAAACTGTGCGAGGGTGGTTATTCTGGACGAAAAATGAATTAAACTGTAAGAAAGGAAAAATCGCAGGATGTGCAGTGTGAGACTGAAAATATGCGCAGTGTGAGATAAAACTGAGAGAAGAGTAACATATGAGGAAAAGACTTGAAGTAGAATAGAATGACAGAACAAGTTGAAGTAGAGCAGAATTGCAGAATAGACAAAGGAAGCGAAGAAGTGCAAAACAATTAGAAGAAGACTAGATTTATAGAACAGAGAAGAAGTGGTAAGAATCGATTTATCTGTGTAGTTGGTTGTTTAATTATTCATTTATAAACCAGGGTGGTTGGGAGGTGCTAGGGAGGAATTTTGTCCTCAGAGGTTCAAGTGGGAGCTTGAACACAGAGAGTTGTAGCTTCCATTTGGTTGAAGCCATAGAAACTAGGGTGGCAGGGTGGTGCAAGGGAGAACAAGTGTTCTCTGTTATATAGGTTGGAGCCTGTGTAACTGGAAGTTGGTGCTTCCATCCAGTTGGTGTTGGAACATTAAGGAAGTTGGTGTTTCCTTCTAGTGAGTGCTAGAGAAACAAGAGAGTCGGTGCTCTCAAACAGGTTGTAGCTTGTAAAACAGAGGTAGCAGGCTCACATTGAGTTGGTGCTCAATTATAGATGATGTACAGAACTTAAAAGACTGCCTATCATTTCGAAGAAGAAGAGGTTTTCTCCCTTTATGGGTTTCCTCGTGAAAATTTGTCTCTGTGTATACCTTATGTGTGACTGATGCTCATTACTTTTATTTTCCATATGTTGTATAATGTTGATGATCACTTGAAGAAAGATTAAGAATGT
>CBVK0101060266.1:1175-16557 GCA_900067695.1 Picea abies
TTGTTATTGTTCCATAGTTGAGCAAAGCATCTAGGAGTGGGATATTGAAGGATCTAGGTGTGGATGGTGTGTTCATTTGCTCGTTTCTTTCATTTTAGTTTTAATTATTTCCATAATTTTGAGCACTACACTAGTAACAATAAATACAGGACCTAAAGTAATAAACTGCACAATAAAATATTTCATAATATTGTAAGATTTTTTGTGATGATCTGTTCCAATGGAATATCCATGGCAATTTATAGATCAACAAGTCCAAGAGAATGGAAGGTCGAAGAAGAGCGCTAGTAATCTAACATAATGACATATGAGAAAGAGAGATTAGAGACACTTAACAATGAGGAAAATAATAACATAAATAGCTTTGGGAATGCTCAAGGGGTGTGGCCAATCATTGCAATGGCAACTGAATGGGTGGTCTTTCCAAAAAGTCAAACCACAACCTTTGACTTAGTGTATAGCAAGCATTTGAGGCAAACTATAGGTAATTTATGGAAAAATCACCCTCCATACTACACAAAAGTATGAGCCAATAGAAATATTCATGGTAGGGTTAAAACATGTTGTTGTTTGCAATACACACCAAAACCACTAATGGTAGGGAACATTTTGACCAAGTAGGTGTGTCAAAGAGTGTGCCCCAATGGATGAGGGACACGTGGGGACCCATAGGAGGCTCCTCTACTAATCAAGACCCCAACTAATCCAAATGGGTTGGCTAAAGCATTTTCCATAGACAAACATGTGACTGGGGATTGCCAAAGGTGAAAGGGGCCCCTACAATTGATGTGACATTAGATGAGAAACCACAATGACACATCTAGACCATAGTAAGAGACTCAAAAAAATGGATAGCAAAACCTTGATGTAATCATGAGACGAGTCGTGTTGGCTAATACACCATGAATACCCTAGAGATTAACACCCGATGGGATATGTCAATACAAAATGTAGAAACCATACACTACATTCCTAGAAAATTAAATTGAAAGTCGAAAACCATGTATTCTTGAACATGGCCTTGTCAACATATAACATAACAAGAGCCCAATGTAAAGAGTGTTCAATCAAAGAAAACCCAACTTGAAAGGCCATTTTCCAACCAAGGAAAAAGGCTTCATGGCTTCTTAAGCCTTCCATATACTTCATGCCACAAAGGGGCCTTTGATCTTTACCTAAACTAGAGTAAGTATAAGTGTTTGTAGACTGAGGCCTTGCTATGGCTTTTTGCCCAAGGGGTGCCCAAGTATATACACTCTGAGTGGGCTTAATGGTTAAGAACATGTGTTTCCTCTTAAGAGGTTACAAGTTCAAATCCAGAGGGGGGTAGGGTATGTGTACCTCCGTAGACTTTACCTGTCAAATCGCTGAGCAATTTTATGTGGTGGCTTGACCGTGACCTTAAAAATAGATTATTATTATTATTATATACATTTGATAAAAATCACCTTTTAAGATTCTTTAACTTTTAGGACACAAGTCACCACTTGGCATATAGTGTATGGGGATTTAGGTTTTGATAATTCCCATAACTTCCATCCTAGGGGTGCAACACATATCCCAATTTACCCAATAAAAACCCTTGTTGACAAAACACTCAGCGCATAAGATTCTCCTCAAGTCTTTTTTTTATTATTCTTTACCATTTAAGGCATGAATACCGAATTGGCATAGAGTGTATGGGTTGGATGTAGGTTTTGATAATTACCATACCCCAATCCCGAGGTGTATGTCCTCGTCAATGTAGCGATGGGTTCTAACGGGTGTTTAGCCTTTGAGCCTTATCGCAATGAACCAAAAAATAAAAATGCAATACATATCTTCCCACCATCTCGTTATACCTCCTCAACCAACTTGCATGTATAAGTTCAGAAATGATTGCATCCCAGTCACTCGAAAGGGTCATAACCAGCTTATAATAATTGTGTCAGTACCCCGAAATATAGATTTCAGCAAAGGACGGACGGACGTAATGCTTCAGAATTGATACAGATTTCAGCATTTAGATTATGTGCTTGGTTATTAGTCATACGTTTTATTGGTTGACTGCACTTGGAAGTTTCCTTCTTGCATCCAGAATTCAAGTTGAACATTAGCGCCATTTACAAGGTAAACTCTAAATTTCTGGTTTGGTTTTCAGATGTAGAATTTTATTTATTTATCCACTTGTCATGTTGGGATGGCATTCTGCTTGAATGCAATTGAAGAACCGCCCTTATTTATGAAAAAAATTCCAGATTAGGGTTTTCTGAAGCTTTAATGGTTTAATAGGGTTCCGAATTAGGGTTTCTTGATTCTAGGGTTTTAAACCCAGAGGCCTGTACAAGATTAGGGCGACATATCATGTATAATGTGAGTGTCTACTGTGTTGGTCCTGGTCGAGCGGTAGACGAGCGTGAGTTTACCACAACTAGTGCAGATTCGATTTTCAGCGCATTCTTGTATGCGCTCTGCCCGCTAATCCCCAAAGATACACGTCCCAGGAATTTTGATATTGCTCTGGCAAAAAATTGGGTGGAAATGGGTGATTTCTGATTTTGTATTGTTGTTACTCTAAAAAATGTGGGCATTTTGACTGAAATCTGTCATGGGATGTATTCTGCAGACTTGTGGCAACATAAATTCAACTTGTCAGGTTTAGTAATAAAATTTAGATGAATAGCCTATAATATATTTATTTTCTACCTTTGCATGTACAGAAAATTGGTTTGGTACATTTTTTCCCCAGCAGTGGGCAATGTCAAAAGCCGATATGCACATCGAGGGAAATGAGGAATTGATCTACTTGAAGGAGAAGAGGCAGAAGTTGGTGGAGCGCATTGAGGATCGGTGTATTGTCCAGGATGAGCTCATATACACGCTTGACAAGCTTGTACCTAACCTTGTGAGCTCTCTGGACCTTTCTCAGAGGGTTATTTCTGCATTCAATGGAGGAGATCCGAATAGAAGGGTAAGGCCACATAAGCGCCATCATGGAGGTTCTGATTCACACACAAGAGACGCTTTGAGTGCCAAAGTTTCAGGCAGTGGCGTGGGTGCAACAGGCGGTGTCTTGAATTCCGAAGACAGAAATGGTGTTTCGAGAATGGACTATGTAAATGGTAGCGAAGAAGCAGATATTAGGTCTCGTCTGCTCCGATTGGATGACAAACACGAGTATGACAATGGGGGTGATTCATTGAGAGAAGGAAACAATGATGCCAGTGGATCTCATCCTAAGGCTCTTAGTACTGTCAAAGTTATGGTTGCTGCTGTTTTGCTTGATCGCACACCTTTTCTGTCCATTGATTCTGCTGCAATTCTTAGGAAATTGGAAAATGGTTACTGCACACCTGCAGATAAGAATACACTCGTTGAACTTGGTGGAGAAGTTGGGGCTATTGCAGCCGTAGAAATGGCACTTCTGTCCATTGATTCTGCTGCAATTCTTAGGAAATTGGAAAATGGTTACTGCACACCTGCAGATAAGAATACACTCGTTGAACTTGGGGGAGAAGTTGGGGCTATTGCAGCCGTAGAAATGGCACTGAAAGCATTTGCAGATGAAAATGCAGGTGTAGAGTTGGAAGAATTTGCGGTGAGTGGTAAAACTAGGATAATGGTACTTGGAATTGACCGAACCCGATTGGCAAAGGTGCTTCCTGAAACGGCACAGCAACTAAATACTAAAAATACAGATAATTCAAATGGGATGGGTGCTGTTCCAGTATTGGGAACTTCTGGAGGAATGGATTTAAGTAGAGCCCCAGCTGGTATGAATTCTGGCATGCCGAGGCCAGATATGTGGGCTGTATCTGGAGAGCCTCATCCCCAAGGTGTTCATGGCATGCCAGTGGCAGGACCTCCAATGTTTCCAGGAAGCAACCCTCCACAAATGATGGGCCCAAGAGGTGTCCATAGGCCCATGGCTCTTATGGGAATGCCTGGACCTGGTGGTGTTCCTGGACAGGGAATGGGATTTAATGGTCATCCTGCTATGCAAAGGCCACCAATAGGACCATCTCCTGGTCTAGTTCCACCTCCTCTATCTTCCAAACCAAGGACAGAGGAAGATGACATCAAAGATATTGAAGCATTGCTTAAGAAAAAATCATTTAGGGAGTTGCAGAAGTCCAAGACAGGTGAAGAACTTTATGATCTAATTCATCGTCCTACTGCAAGAGAAACTGCTCTTGCTGCAAAGGTGAGCATTTCTTTTTCCTTTTACCTTTTCAAGATCGGTAGGACTGAAGCCTCAGCTTTGTGTTTGCATCTACTAGTGATTGTTTGGTTCCATGTGCTTGCATGTTGTTATGCTGCGATGTTTCACCCTTTCTGGCCTACTTTTTGGGTTGTGGAATTCATTGACATCTCTTTTCAATGTTTTACAGTTTAAAACGAAAGGAGGTACACAGTTGAAAGAGTATTGTAAGGCTTTAACAAAAGAAGATTGCCGACGTCAAAGATGCTCCTATATTGCGTGTGAGAAGGTTTGCACTGATCCATGATTTATCCTTGATTTCTTGTTTACTATTTAATCAAACTTGATATGCTTTGTTATTGTGCGTCAGCTTCTAAGAGCCTGTTTTTTTCCTTCAGGTTCACTTCAGGCGAATAATTGCCACACATACTGATGTTAGCCTGGGCGATTGTTCTTTTCTGGACACTTGCCGACATATGAAGGTAAGATTTTTTTATAAGATCAATACTTATTGCTATAGATGCTTGTTTATTTTCGTTTTTTAATAATAACTTGGTAATCTTCACACATTTCCAGACATGCAAATATGTGCACTATGAGCTGGATTCAAGTCCTGATGTGCATACTCCAGGGATGGTTGGCCTTCCACCTCCAAAACCATTGCGTGCGGAATATTGCTCAGAAGTGGAGCTCGGGGAGCCACAATGGATCAATTGTGATATACGCAATTTCAGAATGGATATTTTGGGTCAGTTTGGAGTTATTATGGCAGACCCACCCTGGGATATTCACATGGAGTTGCCTTATGGAACAATGGCTGACGACGAGATGAGGAATTTGAATGTGCCAACTCTGCAGACTGATGGCCTCATTTTCCTTTGGGTTACTGGACGTGCAATGGAACTTGGACGAGAATGGTATGTCCTTTTGACATGTTAGCTGATTTTGTTGCATACTAACTGATTTATGTGAATTAGTTGTACTTGTCTTTGAGTTCTTGCAATTTTGACTACAAAGGAGATCAATCAGGAGTATTTTTGCTAACCAACATGACCAAAATTTTCTATAGCTAATTATAGTGATGCTTACTGTTTTTGTGACTAGTGTCCTTAGTTCTTTTATTTCATCGGTGAAGTCAATTTGAGCTTACATAGGTTAATATAATGTTTCAGTCTGGAACTATGGGGTTATCGTCGCATTGAAGAGCTTATATGGGTGAAGACTAATCAGCTTCAGCGAATTATTAGAACAGGGAGAACGGGCCACTGGTTGAATCACAGTAAAGAACATTGCCTCGTTGGTATCAAGGGTGATCCGGAAGTGAACCGTAACATTGACACAGATGTCCTTGTTTCTGAAGTTCGAGAGACAAGCCGAAAACCAGATGAAGTAAGTTTTAATATTTATTTTTAATGTAGGTTCTTGTTAATATTGCCAAATTAACTTTTTACTTCAGGATTTGATCGATAATTATTGATCATATATTTCATGGGCCTTGAAATGTGCCTTTTGTTGAGTCTTAGTGAAACCTACTTCATTAATGTGTGTCTCAAACATAGCAATATTAATGCTTTACAGTGGGTTTGGTCAATAGAAAACACTTCATCTACTGCTTTACAGTGGGTTTGGTCAATAGAAAACACTTCATCTACGATATACTCAAGTATTTGAGGAGAATCATTCCTACTTGGTATTATCATTTGTTACATTCCTGGTCCTTATGCATCCAATATTACATATTTCTAACTTGAACACTTATAAGTAATTGCTGACAACTATGAGTAGGATGCCTTACTATGATACTGTCATGCTCATGAGATGACTCATCTTCTAATGCCAGAATCGTTATCTTTCACGATGTTAATGCTATTTATCTTTTGTTTTATGGATCACTGAAATTTCAAGGCATTTTTGTTAATGTTGTTAGCTATGTCCGCTGGGTTGTGGTCTTGTGGTTGATGCAGTGTGTCCCTATGTTAATGACCCAGGTTCAAATTCTGGTGGGCATAGAGCCCTGGATTATAAGTTAGCTGAATTTGACAGTATTTATATGCAGCATTAATTCAATTAACAAATTGCTGTTATTATGGTCTAGCTTTCTAATAATTCAAAATAACACTGGAATTCGTTGTTGATCATAAATGTATTTTTTATGGGCAGATGTATCCTATGCTAGAAAGGATAAGTCCTCGTACCCGGAAACTTGAACTGTTTGCACGTATGCATAACACTCATGCAGGGTATGTAACTATGCCTGTCTTTCATGCTGCTATATATTAGAGGGAGGATGTTATCATGTGATAGATGGTAATGAGGCATTGTATTTATTGTGTAGAAGCTTCAAATCACTTCGGATTTCATCCAGATTCCATTTGTTTTCTAAACAACGTTATTATGTTTCTAATAGTATATTGATGGGGATATTAGGTGGATGTCACTCGGCAATCAATTAAATGGGGTGAGATTAGTCGATGAAGGATTGAGAGCAAGGTTCAAAGCCGCCTATTCAGATGTGGAGGTGCAGCCTGCTTCTCCTCCAAGGGCTGCCCCTGTCTCCGACGGAGAGGCAACTGCACAAGCAAAGAACCGTTTTAGTGGAATGGAAGCCAAGGTTACACCTGAACACATGCCTATGACAGGATCAGAAAATTATGTGTCGGAGGAGAAGTTTGTAGCTAAAGATTCTGAAATGATAACTTGAAAACTCTACTTTTGGTGTTGAAGCGACCAACAACTTTTCCAAAGGTCTCTTGGCTGAAGGGGAAAGCAACTATATAACATTGGTGACCTTTCAGTGATTGAGAATCTAATTCTACAGTTAAAAATGTGTAATTGATGGATATGATGAGGTATGTAGCAAAGGAGAATTCCACACAGAAGATTTGTAATTTGTGACACTGGAAAAGTGTTTTCACATATATGTCCAACCCCCATCCTTTCGAAAGGCATTTCTCACAAATGTAACTGTCTGAAAAGGAGGCCTTTATATGAATAGAATCTACAGTAGCGGCTGAACAGGCTCAGAAATGTTCTACCTGTCATCAGTGAAATCTGTAGGTGCAAATTGTAAAAGGTGACGATAAAATGTATTTTGGGAATTATTTGTAGGAATCACTTCCTGGAGTTTTGATTGAAAAATAGTTAATGTTGTCTACCGAAAAATTTGTCAGATATTTTTAATTGTGTATGTACTATAGGTTTTACTTTAGGCTTATCTTTAACAAAAAACACTAGTTTTCTTTATTCTCTCCTTATATTTGTAAAGTTGAGCTTTTTCTCTCTTCAGTTGACGTTTTTGTAATTTGAAGTGTGAACGAAATTCCAGTTTTATCTGTTTACTTGATGTTTTCTCATTTTAAGCTCTATTTTCATGAGTAACTAACGAAGCTTAGTAAGATATTTTGCTTTTTAATGGCAATAGTTTTTGTAAGGCTACTTGAGTTCACAGAAGGCTGCTGTTGCAGAGGGTTAAATTTCCAGCTTATTCCCGACATTTTATTAGAGATAGATCTTAGGCTTTTATTGACTCCATTGAAATTCTGTTAATAGTTACTTTCCTTTAAATGACTCATTATTTAGTCTCAGGATTATATGTGTCATGTTCTAGATGCTGCTTATGTATTGTTGCCTCAAATTGAAAGCTTCCAATTTCCAATGGCATATCATATACAAATCAATGCCTACAGGCCTTTTTGGTTTTCCTTTTTTGGAGGACTGAAGTAGAGATATTGACTCTAGACAGCTGTGTAGGAACAATATATAAATCCTTGTAGAGGTTAGGATGGTTTGCTTTTGCAATGAATATGGGGTTCATACTCTGTACCGAATGAACCTATAGGCACATAGTGGCACCCAAGCAATCAAATTTTGCTCCACATTCTAGATTGTGCAACATTGCCACTGTTTTTTGTAATTTGTTTCACCATTTTATTTATTAAACAATAAAGGCAACAAAAAGGCAGGACGTGGAGGAATTATAGAATATATAGGAAATAAATACCTACTCATTTCGGAGGTCTACAAAATTAAGATTTCAACGAAAACAAAAACGGACGAGTGCCATAAATAAAAAAATAACATAAAGTTCCCATAAAAGGGTATGCAATGAAGTAAACGAGGGACGAGCCTATAGTGTTCCTTTGCACAATTGTGCTGTGGAATCTAATCCACAATTTATTGCTATTGATAGGGTGGTATTTAGTGTTGATGTTGTTATTGGAATAAGATAATATGCTTATTTTGTGATGAGGTTGTTTAGTCATCAGAGTTATTTTTGTTAAAAGAACAGAAAAATGGTTTTTTAGTGTTTGCTAGTTTTCTGACAGAGCAACATGGAAGTATGCGGTGATTCTCTTGGTAGTCTCATGTTGGGGTGGGGTGTGTAATCACTGAGATTTGTGGTTGCAAATCTCATTGACTATAACGGATCCCCATTACAAAATGAATGCATGCATCATGATAAAAACACCAATGCATCTAACAAAGTTTTAAAAATTCATGAATATAGTCTATTTAACATACACAACAGCATTTAACACTCAAAACACAGAGTATATACACCATTAAAAACTATAAATAAAAGTATTGAGCATAACACTATCTTTATAAGCAAATACACGTAGGACATTCCACCCGACCATAGACATTCAAATAGGGGGAGTCTATGATGAGACGTTCACATCAGTTGTGAAATACACTTCCATTCGTAGCATTATTCTCATAGTGACATAGATGGGTTGGAGGATACATCAAATGAATGTAAAGACCACATTTCTGAATGGCTTTATTGAGGAGGAGGTGTACATAGAGCAGTTGTAGGGGTTTGAGGTGTTGGAGAGAGATTCTCATGTGTGTCTTCTGAGAAAGGCACAATATGGTCTGAAGCAAGCTCCCAGAGCTTGGTATTCATGGATATATGCTTATTTGCTTCAGAAGAGATTTGAGAAGAGTGAGACAGATCTTAACCTCTACTATATCATTCGAGGTGAGGATATGCTTATTCTCATACTATATGTGGATGGCTTGTTCATCACAGGAGGGGAGCATCTCATAGCTAAGTGCAAGATGAATCTTGCATCAGAGTTTGGGATGATAGACATCGGATTGATGCACTGTTTCTTGGGCATGGAGGTTTGGCAGGAGGAGGGTCATATCTTTCTGGGATAGGGGAAGTACGCAGTAAACATATTGAGTAGATTTCATATGGAGGACTGCAAGACCATGTCTACACCTATGGTTACCAACTGGAAGAAGCTTAATGCTTTAGATTCTGAGTAGGTGGATGATACAGGATACATACAGTTGATTGGCTTGTTGATGTCCAAGGTTATGTTGACCAAAAATTACACTTGTTCATTTTTCATGTATGCTTAGTTGTATATCAACATTAGGAGCTTGTAAAGATCCTAGAGGAGTGTTATTTGTTTTAAGGTATTTGAATGTGCTAACATTAGTTACTAAAACACTTGCAAGGGCACCTTAAAAGAGCACTTAACGTTCAATTTGAAGGCAAAATTCTTGGCAGAAATTCCAGACTTGTTTGTTGTCCTAAAACAACAGCAAGGACAACTTTGATAAACTAAACTTAGAGCCCAACAAGAGGTCAAAAGATAGCCCTGTTGGGCAGCCTTATTGTTCCTCAAAAAAATCTACATGGTATCAGAGCCTAGGTGGCTAAGAGTTTGATGATTTGTGAGGCATACCGTGAGCAATTTTTGAACTGTTTTGGACAGTTTTGGATAGTTTTGGACAACTTCTTTTCACACCTATGTGTATAGGATTGAAGCTATTTTCTTTTGCAATGTTTAGCATCAGTTTGAGTTCCAATGCGAAGTCATGTCGGTGACACAGATGAGGGTAGAGGATAGGCTAGCAGGAGCTAGCAACTGGTCCCCATGGAAGACTAGAATATTATTTGTCTTGGAGGATCTTGAACTATGGAATATAGTTCAGGTTCCAGTGGTTCTTCCTCTTGTCACTGCTCCATTGTTGGTAGCAGAGTTCTAGAAGAGGAACACCAAGGCAAAGAGGACTATCTGTGATGTAGTGACAGACCATGTAATACCCCATTTGACTGGGAAGGAGTTTGCCTTTGCAATGTGGGATTCATTGTGCAAACTCTACCAAAGTCCTAATTAGAACTGGAAGATTGTTCTGCAGGAGAAGCTCAAGAGCATTCAAATGCTCAAGTCAGAGTCAGTGACCTCATACCTCGAGAGATTTACTCAGACTGATCCTGAGGTCAAGATGGAGATTGCACTTGGAGATGACACCATTGTCAGGGTTGCTGGGCGTGGCACAATGACATTTCAGAGGGATACTATGCCACCCATATCGTTCAGGGTGTGTTGTACGTCCCTGGGCTAAAGAAGAATCTCATCTCAGTTTCCACCATCCAGGACAAGGGTCTTGAGGTGTCCTTAAGAGGGACATAGGTCCTCATACACCCTAAGGGGTCCAGGCTCACCATTGGGAAGGTGATTGGAGTGAGGGATGGAAATATGTATAGATTGCTTTTTCAGCCACTGCATGCCTTAGTAGCGAGTAGTGACAACAACAATTAGTTATGTGAGTTATGGCATCGGAGGATGGCTCACCTACATCATGGGGATCTTGGAGGGCTGAGTTGTGACAAGAGTGCCACAGTTCAACATAGAGCATTGGGATGTGTGTAGAGGGTGTGCACTTGGTAAGTTTACCAAGGCTGTTTTTCTCAGCAGTGACAACAGGTCAGTTGGGATACTGGATTTAGTACACAGAGATGTGTGTGGGCCTATGTCTCGAGTGTCCTTGAGTGGTTGTGAGGATTATCTCACTTTCATAGATGACCACTCTAGGAAGACATGAATCTATTTCCTGACGGCCAAGAGTCGGGTCTTCACGAGGTTCCCAGAGTTCAAAGCTCTTGTGGAGAACCAGACATGAAAGAAGATCAATATCTTATTGTCAGACAATGGAGGCGAGTATGCCTCCATAGAGTTTGTGGACTTCTGTACCTAGGCAGGGATCAAAAGGTAGATGACCGTACCTTACAACACACAAGTGGAATGGGGTTGCAAAGAGGAAGAACAAGGCTATTACAGGTGAAACGAGATAAATGTTGCACGATCATGCATTGCCTTTATACTTATGGGATGAGGTTAGTGCTGCTACAGTTTATCTGCTGAACAAGAGTCCTCACAAAGTTTTGGGGAGGAAGACTCCTAAGGAGGCCTTCACTGGGAGGAGGTCTGATATTGAGCATGTTCTCATTTTTGGATGCTTGACATACTCTCATGTCCCTTCAGAGAAGAGGACAAAGCTAGATCCCACAACCAAGTAGGGGATCTTAGTTGGATACTTAGAGGTCTCAAAGGCCTATTGGATCTACATTCCATCACAATGAAAAGTGGTGGTGAGTAGAGATGTCAGATTTTAGGAGGGTAGAACTTTCAGGAGGTCTCTCGAGTCGAGAGATGGAGTTGAGGAGGTCACAGAGACTCATATTGATGTATCAGAGGGGACACAACCTCAGGGGTCGAGTGCACTAGTTTCAGGGGTGACAGGGTCAACTTGTATGACTTCATGATCACAGTTGCAGAGTATTCAGGTAGAGAGTGCAGAGACTTCAGGATTTTAGAGTGTTGGGATTAGATATGAGGTTGAGACTCTTGGGCGCGAAGATATCACTTCTACTTTGGTTACTTCAGGGAAGAGGAAATCAAGATGGTTTCAGGAGACCCTAAAGGAAGCCAAGGAGAATCTTGGAGAGCCCAAGAGATTGTTCAGAGAGAGTAGAGCACCGGACATGCTTGGGTCCTACTTGGCGATGGTGACGAGCATCACAGATTCAAAGTCCACGACATTTGCGCATGAAGTTGACCAACAACTTTGGCGAGAGGCCATGCTGGAGGAGTATGACTTCATTATGCACAATGATGTATGGGAGGTGGTGTCGAGGCCAGTGGGGAAGTCAGTTGTGACTTCCATATGGTTGTACAATACTAAGTATGCTGCAAATGGCAGGATAGAGAAACACAAGGCTTGGTTTGTGGCGAGAGGATTCTCTCAAATAGGGGGGGTTGACTATGATGTGATGTTCACACCAGTTGCGAGATACACTTCCATTCGTAGCATTATTGTCATAGTGACAGAGATGGGTTGGAGGATACATCAGATGGATGTAAAGACCACATTTATGAATGGATTTATTGAGGAGGAGGTGTACATAGAGCAACGACAGGGGTTTGAGGTGTTGGAGAGAGATTCTCATGTGTCTTCTGAGAAAGGGACAATATGGTTTGAAGAAAGCTCCCAGAGCTTGGTATTCACAGATATATGCTTATTTTCTTCAGATGTGATTTGAGAAGAGTGAGGTAGATCCTAACCTCTACTATATAATTCGAGGTGAGGATATGCTTATTCTCATACTGTATGTGGATGGCTTGTTCATCACGGGAGCGAAGCATCTCATAGCTAAGTGCAATCTGTGTCTTGCATCCGAGTTTAAGATGACATACATCGGATTGATGCACTATTTCTTGGGCATGGAGGTTTGACAGGAGGAGGGGCATATCTTTCTCAGATAGGGGAAGTATGCAACAAACATATTGAGCCGATTTCATATGGAGAACTGTAGGACCATGTCTACACCTATGGTCACCAACTAGAAGAAGCTTAGTGCTTCAGATTCCGGGTTGGTGGATGACACATGATACACGCAGTTGGTCGGGTTGTTGATGTATATGGTCAACACTAGACCAGATATTTGTTTTGTCGTGAACACTCTCAACGAGTACATGGTGGAGCCTAGGAATGTTCACTGGATTTTTCATGTATTCTTAGTTGTATATCAACATTAGGAGCTTGTAAAGATCCTAGAGGAGTGTTATTTGTTAAGGTATTTGCATGTGCTAAAATAAGTTACTAAAACACTTACAAGGGCACCTTAAAAAAACACTTAACCATTAGTTTGAAAGCAAAATTATTGGCAAAAATTTCAGACTTGTTTGTTGTCCTAAAACAACAACAAGGAAAACTTTGATAAACCAAACTTAGAGCCCAACAAGAGATAAAAAGACAGACCCGTTGGGCAGCCATCTAGTTCCTAAAAAAATCTGCATTGCTCACTTAGGTAAATTCTCTTCCACAGAAATCTCACTTACATGCCTAACAACCTGATTCTTCATACATGTACCAACTCCAAGAGTTTTTCTCACTACCCACTATTGTTTCCTACTATCTCTTAGCACTCCTCACACATTTTCTCTCTTTTACCCAACTTGCACTCTCCCAATTTGAATTTATTTTCTCCCATTCATGTTGACTCTCACATTTCACAAAGTTCTACCCATTATTGTTGCCTACCAGGGTTGGAATTTCGAAATGGAAAAGCCCGTCAAATTTGACGGTTTCCACAACTCTGATGCTTGTGAGTCATGTTTTAACGAAAAAGGTCGACGGTTATACACAAATTTTGACTGTATTTGACGAGAAAATTGCCTGTCAAATTCCATCCCTGATGCCTACAATCTCTTAGCACTCTCCACGCATTTTCTCTCTTTTACCCAACTGTAAAAATTGCATCCTCTCTCAATTTGAATTTATTTTCTCCCATTCATGTTGACTCACATTTCCCAAAGTTGATTGTACTCAACTATGTGAGGTGACTTTTACCACCAATCCTTCATATGCACTCAATGATTGGGCTTTTGGGATATTCAAAAAGAAAATAGAAGTTTCTTACCAAAAATAATTTAGAAAGGTGGCTTGGGTTTAATAGACGTATAATTTCCCCTTGGACCCCCTTTTTTGTGGAAACTTAGCTTTCATGACTCCGTCTTTAGTTGGTGATGCATTTTATTTTATTACTATTTTTGATATACAATGTTAACATATTACATTGCTTGGCCCGTGACAATACATTGAATTTACAAATACACTAATCTAGGGATTAAAAATTGGGGTGTTACATTCTCCTCCTTACATACAAAAATTTCACATTACAATACTCAATATTTTCACAATTTAACAATTGTTGCAACAATTCCAACCAACGGTCTCTTGATCTCTTCAACCTACATTGTTATCACCAAGTTGCTAGGCTCACCAAAATACACCATTTATAGTATGGTAATCTTATGTTTACACCCATTTTTCCATCATTTCCACAAATAATTTAAAGAACCACTTTTTCTAAAATTATTTTCATTTAATAAAAGTGAGAAGAACAATTTTATGACTTTTTCCTCTTGAAAGTATAAATAATAATAATAAAGTAATGGTTAAAATTGATTTGATCAAATAAAAATGTTTTATTATTTTGACCCTACAAAAAAACCACTATTTTGCTTATAAATTCAAGAGGTTTTCTCCATTTTCAGGTTACACTTACATTGAGAGTACACATTACACACAGGTTATCATCCATCTATTTTTTACCCTCCCACTCTCATTTTTCTCTCATCTCTCTCATTGTAGCATTTTTCCTTAGTGCTATCACTACAACAACCATCTATAGCCAGAGAATGAAAAGAGCAACAACCACTACCGAACACTTTGGGAAGAAAAGAACTCTCCCAAGGGGAGATTACCAAAGGATCTCGGTCTTCAAGAGCCATTTCCACATGTGTACACATATATCTTATTCATTGGGTAATGAGATTTGATTTATTCTTTGAATCTATTGTTATTTATGCCTATTTTCTCTTGCATGTCTTTTGTTCTTATTGAATAATAGATCTTAGGATAGATTTATTTCATAGAAAATTAGGGTTCTTAGTTTTCTAATCCCATTTGTTTGTAGCTTTGTTACAACTACAAAGTTCATAGATTTGCTCACCCTTCCCGCAAATTTGCACCAACATGCACAATCCAAGTGTACCCATTTTTTTTCACCGTGGTCCCTCATGTTGTCCCACTTACCTCGAGGGTTCCAACACAGGTAGGATGGGAAGTCTCAGAGTTATGGCTCTAAGTACTCCCACTGTCAAAATGGAGTCTTTGTACACTTATATACAATTGTATATTCAATGTTCTTCAAAATTTGTAAAAATTTGCAAGTACCCCTTCCACATGGGTCCTCAAGATCGTAGCAGGTCCATTGTACATTTACTAGGCTAATGGCTTTGTTCCTAAGCACCTTGACTTTTCGGTCCAGGATGTGCACTGGCTCCACCTGAAAGTCCCCTTCGTGCTCCACTTGGATCACAGTCCAATCAATCA
>CBVK0101060270.1:0-10712 GCA_900067695.1 Picea abies
GGGTTTTCTTTGTAGGGCCTCAGCCATCATTCCTAGCATATTTGGAGAGATGTTTACTTGCCATTTGATTTTCTAGAGCTTGGCAATAGTTGGAGAGAAGGAGGTCGCACTGTGGAAACAGATCTAATCAGTTTGGAGGGGCAGATCTTCATCTTTCAGCTAGAGACTTCACCAGGGGGTTTGTCTAGCCCCGATCTACATTTCCAGCCAGTTGCATAGCATTTGGAGGCTCCTAGCCAGGGGGGCGAATGATTGGGTCTCTGCAGTCTTCAAGAGGGCATAATTCAGTTTGGAGTTTCAGTCATTTTTGGAGCAGATCTTTATATTTCAGTTTGAGACTTCAGGAGGGGGTTTGTCTTCCCCCGATCTATCATTCCATACAGTTTCAGAGCATTTGGAGGCTTCCAACAGCAGGGCCGAATTATTGGGTTTCTACAGCCAACTAGGAGGGCGCAACTTCAGCCATGGGGGTTTGGACTTGGACCTTGGAGGGAAAGAAGTTAATCTTGTATTGATCTTCAACTTATTATCTAGCCTTGGGAGGCTTGTATCTTTAGTCTTGAGCATTTTGTAGCAACTCTTATTCCAGCTAGAGGCTTTATCTGATATTCATCCAAATCTGCAGATCTATTGTACCAGGTTTTCTATATTATCTAAATAAAGGTCAGATCTGTGTTATTTGGTTCCATAACTTGTGTTTCTTGTTATCTCTTGTACTTCTTTATGATGCATCTTCAGATCTAGATCCATATACTTTGATAATCAAATATATAAACCCTAAATGCAACTTCATGAGCAAACCTGCACATACACATCCAAACAACAGTTGACAGTGAACAGTTAGTGTTTCGAGCGAAAAATATGGCTTGGGAACATTACATGATCTTTTATCGAATGACATTGCAGTCGAATTTGAACACGAACACGAACCAGGTGACTAAGATGTGTTGCTGATTGGACATAAGTAAAAGGACAAATTGTTAAGTGACATCTAAAAGAATATAAGGGGCTTATTTTACTGTTGTTAGCAGTTATACCTCTATAATCACTGCTGCAAAAGTGCATTTCAGATCTGATTATTGGCTGATAAGTTGCCCTAGAAGAGGCTGAAACTTATATCTTTGTTTGTTGTCTTTTTTCCTTGAATTGCCGAGAAATTTGGGGATATTTGAAGTGAATTATTGTGATGTTTCTGCTGCTATTTTATACTTTAGTTTACAGCAGTCCTAAAGGCTGTAAATTCTAGGGCTAATATCCGAGAAACCTTATAGGAAGAAGGTGAAATTTCAGTTTTGCATTAATTGCCCGAGTGCATGGAATTTCCTTAGAGAGGGATTCTGCTAGGTGGCATTGGAAATTTCCCTACATGTTTTGTTTGATCCCTTCTTGTTTTGAGTGACAACAAGTCTATTTAGGGATGTCCTCGCAAGAGTTGAGATCTTTGTCGTAACACCTCCCTTGTAAAATGAGTTAGGCATCTTTGGTTTGGATAGAGTAAGAATGTGTCGAGGGAACCATTCGATTCTTGGTAAAGGTATTGAACCTCCCTATGATAATGGGACATCTAAAGACGAGGTGCTCCTTCAACTCAACCTCTAGTAGGTGACACAATTCACAAATCCTCTTCGCAGGATGTGATGATTTGTCTCAATCTAAAGTTGGTGAGAACACACTTTGAATTGACCAAGAAGGATCCTAAGGCTATGCATTCGTTGTCTCTGCGTATATTCCAATTTGATAGTAAGTTTGTCACTCAATTGCCTGATGTGCTTGAAGTAGAACGCCATATTAGGGTTGAGGTCCTTAGGGGGGTGATCCATGTGAGCTAGATCCATTGCTTGTAGATATCCTTTCTGATCAGCTTGTTCAACTCCTCCTTGGTAGGTAGAAGGTGACTTGGAGTGTTTGGACTCCGGAGTACCTAAAAGGGGGGAGGTGATTAATAGAGATGCTGACATATTGAAATAAAAAGGAGGTGGGGGAGAGCTTGGGGCAACCGGTAAGCAAGCTGCCCATTGTCACCTCAGCAGCCTTGCTTCTACTCTTCTAGGCTAGGGTATCTAACCCAAGGAAGGTTTTCCTAGGGGGTCAACACTAAGTCCTATCGTTGTAAATTAGGCGGATGAGGACAAGGACAAAGTGGACTTTGGTTGACTTCTCAAAGGGATGGCTTTCAAGGTGAGTTAGAGAAGACAATGACCAAATATTTAGAGGCAAAGGATTATTTGCAAAGAACATTCAGTGAGTCATTAAACAATAACATGCAAAGTATCATATTCAAGGTACAAAGAACATCCCAATTCTAAACCACTTATCACAAATAATTAATGACAATGAACAAGCAATGACAAGTGATTAAGAATATTCAATGAGCAGATAAGTAAAAGCATGTGTATTACTCACTAAATACTGTCCATGCAACCATTTAATGAACCATTAAAGTTTATATGTGCCAATGGCAAGTATTTATGAAGTGTTCATGGCATAACAATAATTAACTAGGGCAGTGCTACAACAGATTTAGTGTTGAAATTTCCTATTACTTAGTCACTGAGGTTAATGCCAATAATTATTAAACTCAGAAATTTAGTTTGCTGATATAAATTTCAGAATTATGCAGTTAACCTACAACTGAGTAATAAACCATAAAAATGACAGCAGAAGCATACAAAACCAAGCACAAAATTTACACAAGACACTAGATGTACCCTGGAAACCCCAGTGTGGGGAAAATCAGCTAAGAGGGGGTTTTATTGGGCATTCAAGAGAATATTTACAGCAACAAAGTAAACCTGAAAAACTCTAACAAATTTCCAGCAAATATGTTCACATTCCACAGCAGAAAAATGCCCAAATGTTGGTTGTACGGCCCAACAAGATCTGGCCCTGTACATCCTGGTCTGTATGGCCTGTACAGCCTGTGCAGATTCAGCCTGTTGGTACGACCTGTGCAGATTCGACCTGCTTGCTGGTGCTGGTACGACCTGCAAACAACCCTCTTGGCTGAGAAAATTCGGCCAGAACTTGGCCTGCTCCTCTCTGCTAGCTACTGTCCTGAAATGGCCTCTGTTTGCAGCCCATAATGACCTCTGCAGACCGCCCTGTTGACCACCTATTTCGACTAGGGGTCAACTTCATGTACCATGAAGTTGTGTACCTTATGGTACAACCTTTTTTGAATACTTTTGGTTCAACAACGCAATTTTTGGCCCCGGCATGTCTTTTTGTAATCGAAATGTTCGCTCCCCTGCATGGGATAATAGTGTAATGAGTCAACATAAGTCATATTTTAGTTAGTTGCCTAGGACTTTATCATTAGGAAAGTCCTTTCATCGAGTGTTTTTTATCCTCGGGTAATTTTTAATTACCCTTAAGTTTTTCACTAACAATAATCTTCCAACGTGGTGAAAGGCGTTCTAATGATCAATCTCAATAGGTGACTAGGGTCTAAGAATATTGTAAATAACCATGTTGGACATCTTCTAGAGTCTTGCATAATTCTGTCGAGTTTTAATAGTTTTTTTTAATTTATTAAAATTGTTCATTTAATGGTAATTTTAATTAAATTTGATGTAAAAATGTAAAAATTTGGTCGTAGGGGATTTTGGTAAGGGTATGAGTATTCAAAAAAAATGACATGAGACCCCCTACACCCTTGGACCAAGTTTCAGCTCAATTAGACAAGTTTTGCTAGGTCATTGTCCATGAAGAGTCCAAGTCCGTCTAGAGTCGGCAATTAATTGTTTTAATTTGGCTAAGTAAAAATGCTAAAAATTGTAAAAAGGGAAAAAAGACATGAAAGAAAGTGGGAAAGGTTTCCTAACATTTTTCCTAAGTTGGAAAAACATTTTTCCAACTTAACCAACCTCCCCCCCTTGTTTTGTGACAACTTAAAGTGACCATCTCCCTAAGAAAGTGTGCCCCCTTGCTCTAGATCTTGGCCAAAGTAAAGAATTAAACCAAAAAGCTACGCTAAAACCTAAGAGCGCCCCCCTAAGCCTCTAACTCGTCCATTGGATGAGTTTTCCCCCCTTCCCTCACTCACCCCTCAAACCCTAATCTCCTCCTAAACCCTAAAAGTGTGCCCCCTTGAGATTGTCACTTTCTTTTGGTTGTGTGACACTTGGAGCTCATATAAGAGGGGTCTCTCTTGCCTTCCAAGTATAAAAGAATGTCTACCCCTCTTTTTCCTATCTATCCTCGGAGCAATTTTATGTTGCCCAAATCTGTCCCACTCCTCTCTCTCTCTCCCATTTCTTCTTATAAGTTTTGCTGCAAATATTTGCATACAATTGTTATTGAATAAAAGGAAAGCTTTGGAGGAAGTTCATGGTGCATTGAAAGTCATCTTGATGCTCCTCATGGTTTTTTGAGGTGATATTGTTGTCATAGTTTTTGTGTTATTCTCGCTTATAGATCTAATTTAGGAGATCCAAGCAAAGTATTTTGAATGGATAAATTTATGGTAGTATTACTGTACATTTTATGAGTTATTTCTTATGGTATTGGAAAGTATTTTACAATTCTTATTTGATCTACTCACCTCCTTTTGTTTTATGTAACAAGATCTCACTTATTTGCAGGTCACCAAGGGTTTGGAGAGACAAATTTCAAATCTGGAAATTTGTTTGCTTGAACCAAGAGATTCCTCCATTCTTTTATGTTTTATTTTCAGTCATTTCCCGTCTCATTTGAAACATTTTTTGTTCTGAAATAGGCTTAAAAATACATCTTTTATATTCAGATTTTTATACATAATTTTTTATTTATTACTAACATAAATTTCCGAGTGTTTTTTAGTGTTTTACAACATTTCTGGAAAGCATCAGCTTGTTGTTTTTTGCAAGTTCTCGCTAGAACAAGGGGAGGTGTTGCCCATTTTTTGTCTCAAAACACTCCAAAAGAGCCTCCCAAGTAGGGGTTTGAAAACCCTCTTCTTCTCTCATCTTTTCCAAATATTGTAAACAGCCCAAGAGAGTCTCTTGGGCTTGCAGAATGCAAGTGTTATGTTTGCCTACACATTGCAAAGTGATTTGACCTTGTCAATCCATGCAAGATCGTAAGGCTAGGATTAATTTTATGTTTTATGCATCTATTGTTTGTCCCACATGTCCATAAGGCAAGGTTGTATCGTTAAGTTATTTGTTTATTGTTTTAAAATTAATCTTTTATTTTCATACCCACTTTGGCACAAAATTAGTAGGCTTGTCCTCCTCCTTGTGTCTTTGTTGAAGTTGCTAAGTCGTATTTTAATTATTTGTCCCACTTGTCCTTAAGGCAAGATTGTGTGGCTAGGCAATTATTTATTCATTTCAAGTCATTTCAACTTATTTTAATGTTGTGCCCACACCTTGCAAAGAGATTAGCTTAGTCATCCATGAAATATTATGAGACTAGGATTGAGATTTGTTTATTGTTTTATTTTCAAATTCATTAGCAAAGTAGTCACATCTAGACTAATTAGGGGAGTAACTTATTAATATTGGGAAGTAATCATATCTAGTAACTAGGCACCCAAACTGATACAACTTTCACGGAAGTAATCATATCTAGTAACTAGGCACCCAAACTGATACAACTTTCACAATCAAAAAGGGTGACTTGTGGAAACTACAGGGGGTGGAAGCCGGGGACAACTTCACGGCACTAAGTGTCCTCCCTGCTTGAGCACCCAAACATTCTGGATTGAGCTGTGGAGCTAGGGGAGGACCTTGCTTATCCTCCTTGAGCACCCAGCGATTGTTTTGGTCAAAGCAATAAGAGTTAAGAGTAGACACATAATCTAGGCTTGCATCTTCAAACCTTAATCTCCCTAACTAAAGAGAGACTTTAACATTCTTCTAAAATTTACCTACAACACTTTCACAACCTTTACTTTTTCAGTTGCAATTATCTTTATCTAAGTTGTGTAAGTTTACTTTCAAGGCTTTTACTTTTCAAGGTGTTTTACTTTCCAAGCACTTGTATTTTCCAAGTAATTTTACTTTCAAGTTGTGCGTCATCACTTGCAAATCTCTTTCATCTAAAGTTGTGCACTATCTCTCTTTAGGCATTTTGCTTTCAAGTTATTTTAAGTTACATCTTTCATTGTGGATATTTCATGTTTTACTTTCCAAGCACTTGTATTTTCCAAGTAATTTTACTTTCTAGTTGTGCGCCATCACTTGCAAAGCTCTCTCATCTAAAGTTGTGCACTATCTCTCTTTGGGCATTTTGCTTTCAAGTTATTTTAAGTTACATATTTCATTGTGGATATTTCATGCTTCTTGGTATATTGGATCTAAGTGTTCCTTAATTCCTTTGTATAATGGTGTAATCATCTAAGTTATTTATTTCATTGTATACTTGTTCATGTTGTATTTCATTTGTAGATTACATTCATAAATTGTTTAAAGTGTAAAGTTTATTCTTTATTCCTTATGATTGATCTATTGCATTGTTCATTTCTTATATAATTTGTATATTTGTTGTATAATCTTATTGACCCTGTTTACCTATCTTTAGGCACTAGTCTTAATTGAGTTTGTAGGTAAAGAAGTGTGTTTGTCATTAAACTTTTGCATTTGCATCGTTTGATTGTCATATAGGTTAGGTCTCCCTAACTTAACAATTAAAATTAATTCATAGATCATTTAATCAACTTAACATAGTTAAGTAGGGTCTACCCCCTTTGGCTTCCCTAGGAGTGAGCCTAGACGGAAGAAGTCCAACTCGAGGTGACAATGGGTTTGGACTTAGGCTTGTGCCTCCAAGGACACACCTTCTCCCATAAAGAGAAGGTTGTGTGGCTAGTTTAATTCTTTCATTAAGTTATTTTTCATTTCACCCACCTTGGCACAAAATCAGTAGGCCTGTCCTCCACATTGTGCCATTGTTGTGAGGTTGCAAAGTTACTTATTTTTGCCCACCTTTGTTCTTAAGGCAAAGTTGTGTGGCTAGGCATTGTTATATTTTATTTCCAAGTCATTTCAAACATTAATTTTCGCCCACACCTTGCAAAGAGATTGGTCGAGCCATCCATGCAATATCGTGAAGGCTGGTGTAATTTTTTTTATTTTGAAAAGTAATTGAATTTGTGCCCCGCCTTCTGCCTCCTATTCCCTCCCCTTGCCACTTTGTGGATCTTGGGTAACTAAGAAAGGGAAAAAGGACCATGTGGCTAGATTAATTAGGCACGCGATCCATGTATTGCTTCTACCACCAAAAAGGGTGACTTGAGGGGCTACAAGGGATTGAAGTCGGGGACGGCTTCACGGCACTACATGTCCTCCTTGCTTGAGCGCCCAAGCATTCCGGATTGGTCGAGCCATCCATGCAATATCATGAAGGCTAGTGTAATTTCTTTATTTTGTAAAGTAATTGAATTTGTGCCCCGTATTCCCTCCCCTTGCCACTTTGTGGATCTTGGGTAACTAAGAAAGGGCAAAAGGACTGTGCGGCTAGTCTAATTAGGCACTCAATCCACTCATTGTTTCAACCACCAAAATAGGGTGACTTGGGAGGCTACAAGGGGTTGAAGTCGAGGATGGATTCACGGCACTATGTGTCCTCCTTGCTTGAGCGCCCAAGCATTCTAGATCTAACCTGCGGAGCTAGGGAAGGACCTTGTTTTCCCTTCTTCTTGAGCGTCCAACTTTTCCTTTTGTTTGAAAGGATAGGGATTTGGGGTAGTCACATAGTCTAGGTTTGTATCTCTCATACTTTAATCCCCCTAACTCAAGAGAGACTTAAAATTTATTAAAATCAACCTACACACAACTTTCACAACATTGCATCTCAAGTTTATCTTTCAAGCATTTTTACTTTCCAAGTTGTGTAATTTACTTTCCATGTGATTTTACTTTCCAAGCAATCTCGTATTTCAAGTTACTTTCTTTCATTGTGGACATTCATATGTATTAAAGCATCTCTAGTTTTTGTTATAAGTATTCTTTATGCATTTGGAAAATGTCTAAAGTAAAATATCATTTTATTGTTAAATTATTTGTGTAGATATTTCATGTCTTATTTCATGTTGTAGATATATATTTAATTGCTCATCTCAATAAGTAAACTTTGGGTATATTTTAGGCACTGGTCTATTTATTGTATAGTTAAATAAAAGGTTTGTCTGTCATTAAAGAAATTGCATTTGCATTGTTTGCTTTTCATTGGGTTGGGTCTCCCTAATAGAAAAACAAATTAACTCATAGATCACTAATTAAAACTTAACATAGTTAAATAGCGTGTAGTATCTACCGCCCTTGGCTTCCCTAGGAGTGAACCTAGACGGAAGAAGTCTGGATTGAGGTGACAGTGGGTCTGGACTTAGGCTTGTGCCTCCAAGGACACACCAAGTGGGTTGGAGACTTCTCCACGCTTGTAGGTGTGTATAAAGACGGCAACAAACCTTATTGTATATATTAATAGAAAGTGACGCATTCTATTTAAAAAAAATATTCTTCAGCCATTTTGTAACCAGTTTTAAGGCAAAACTTCAAGGCATAAACATCAATCAACTTGGATATCTTCTTCAACAGAAGAGGTGCATAAACAATGAAGTCAGAAGATATGGATTCCTCTGATTTCTCTAAACACTTTACACAATAAGCAAGTGTAGAAGATACAAAAACCCTGAAACAGTTGCTAAATATTGAAGCAACAAAGAGGTTTAGTTATTTTACTACTAACTCTATAAATACACAATGTGCTTCTTTGGAGATTGACCACTATAGACATAAGAAAGGTAAGGTAAACGAGATTTTTTTGTAGTACTAAAAGATTGAAACCTTCCGGGTTGCCCTCCTAAACCTAGCAGGATCGAAGGGCTTCAAATCTACAATTTTTGAATGACCATCGATAATAAGTTCTGCCAAAGATGCACCAGTAGCAGGTGCATTGAGTATGCCCCAGCAGCTGTGACCTGTAGCTACATAAGCACCATTTATATCAGGTATTTTACCAATAACTGGCCTGCCATCATCAGAACATGGCAAAAAGCAAGCCTGTTCTACTTGAAGTTCTGCATTTGCCAATTGACTTGATACTGCTTGAGCTACCCTCTGAAGCATTGTTATAGATTCCTTTCTAGGTAAAACTTGCTGAGGATCATCTGGGACTTCTACTTCCTCTGACATGCCACAAACGTATACCTCACCTGTAGATAAAAAAAAAAAAGAGGTTCAACATTATTTGAGTTGGAAAACAATGTTGCAAGTCATTACTGCAGGTTAAAAACAAACTGAATGATTTTCTTCATGTAGGCAATAAAGGGCCCAAAACACAAGTGACTCTGTCTTGACTCTGTTCTCATGGATGCATCCTTCAATTTGCAATTTACCACTAGACCAAATCCTCAATGTAATAGTTCGTCATGAATAAGTTAGTTTCAGCTGTATAGCAACATCATTTTGTGGTTTCTGCAAACATAATCTAATCAGATATACTGCCATTTAAATCTAATAAATACCATGAACCACAGCGTTACTGCATTAATGTCCAACTGCTCATTCAGAAGGGATGGTTCATCTGCTAGATTCCACAACATCTCATGGTACATCGATTGTTTCAAAGAAATAACGACTGCCAGGTTCATTTTCTCTTCTTCAATAGCATGCATGTTGACATTTTAAAAATGTGTACAAGAACTGTTTGCACTGGTATATTGCAATATAAAGATTATGGGTGACCTTGGCCTGAATGATATTTCAGATTGATTTAAACTAAATTACTTCCTGCAAATTAAATTAGAATAACTGCATACAAATTCCTTAGATACTCATTGAGTTACCTTGCCAATCATTTAAAGCATATAGAATATTGTCAACATCATACAAAATTATATTTGATAGAACTGCTAAGAGACTTTTTTGAAAAAACGAGTGAAATTATAAATCTGTTTGCCTGTTCAAAGTGGCCCCAAGTATTTTCTCCCAAGATAAAATAAAATAAGAGCCTGCAGCTTTTTAGGATCAGTCTGTTCAAAGGAGGTCGGGAGTTACCTTTAACAATGGGCAAGTTGCATGTGCAAAATGTGGTCTAGTTTAGTTTCTTAGACTTCACTCAGCAGAATTCCTTGAAATGCTGTTTTGTGGAAAGGCAAATTAATGGATCCACCGGTAAGTGAATTTTGAGTAGGGAGTGGGCTCCAGAATTGGCTTTAAGATTTTAACTACTTGGGAAAACAATGATTATAGTAACAGCAAAAACATGGCAAAAGAACAGAAATGAACAAATTATGGACAAGGAAGGATAGTAAGCAAACATATTCATAAATGCAAATAACAATAAGACAGGTGACTTCATCTTGCCCATAAAGGCAAGGAAATTAAGTGGCAACCCTATTTTGTATTTTATCCATTTTGAGATGAATATAGTCGCATCATAGTTACCATGGTTTTTGGGTGCATATGCAGGGATGGGTGCAGGTGTAAATGTAGCAATTTTATTCTTGGCTTGCTGACTGCAGGTGCTGTATTTTCAGAACTTAGGTTCATCGGTTGCAGCTGCACCACTGTATCTATTATCTGTCACTATAACTAAATTTTAAAGTAGTGCTGACCATCCACCCATATACATATCACTGTAGTAAGCATGCACATTGCAATTATTGCATGTTGAGTTTTGGTGTACCTCGGGAAGTGGTTACCTTGTGGTTTTTAGCCTCTGACCACAAGAGGGAGATGTTGGTACCTTTGTACCTTGTACTTTATGTTTAATTTCACTTTGACTTA
>CBVK0101060283.1:0-16854 GCA_900067695.1 Picea abies
TCTTTGCTTTATAGGTGTTAACAGTGGGGAGGAGATGTTTGAGACTATAGTGTATCCTCCTAAATTGTAGTGCTTTGAGAGTATGAAAAATTGCTGTCACAAGCGCAAACCACATTCTTTTTTGTGATCCTGGCTCTTATAGCTGGCTGTACTTAGCAATTAAATTTGTTATTTACTGTTTTGTTCCTATGGAAAATGGAATGGTGTCTATAGTGCACTTGGTTTCAGCTTTATATATATCTGGATATTCTATGTTATATAACAAAAAAAGTCATTGCACTTTGTTCTAAGGTAATTTCCTCTCCCATGAATAAAAGAGAAAAGTGGCAGAGTGCCAGCTAGCACCCAATACTTGTGTCCTGGGGCCCAAATATTTAATTTTATTGTTTCAGTTCTCTTCTATTTTGGGAGGAAATGGGTCTTACATGACATAGGCAAGAACCCTAGCCCGGAATAGTCAAGAAGGGTCACATCCCAGTTCGAGGCTCTAGACCTCAATCTCTATAGAATCAAGAATTTTCTTGAAAATATTTCAAAACTAGCATTGATTGAACGGTCAGGTCATCACTGAAAGATGGAGATTCTCCCTGGTGGATGGGGTTGGAGCCACCATCAAAGATGGCCTGACACATTTTCCACAGAAAGATAATCCTGCAAGGCAAATGGTCACCAAGGTTCTCATTTGCAATCTGATAATCCAATGCCTCCCAAGGCTGCACCTTTCCATTGGAGCAAGCCAATGAAGAGAGCTGAAAACTCGATTGAGTTCCAGTTTCAGAAGCAACAAGCTACCTTACATTTTGCTAAAAGGCATGTGTTTTTTGTCTCCTCAAGCATTTGTCTTATCTGAGGAACTTAGGCCTGCCTTAACCACCGGACTATGGGTAAGCACCATGAATCCCAAGTTCCCAACACGATCTAAAGGCTCTCCATTTTTCTAGATGAACTGAAATCTTGCAAGTTATAAGCCATCTACATTGAGCATCTTGCAGCACCCACATACTGTTGAACGTATTTGCTATCTGGATGGTTGGTCTTGACTCTTACCTTCTCGCAAAGCTTCCTAGTATATTAGAAGAAAATAATAAATTTTCTTATTGTTATTTATAATGTGACATATTTAATTTAATTTTCTATATTTATTGTTTGTCTTCTAAAATGATCAACCCCCCCAAATCATAGGTTTTCCCTTCTCAATTGATTTATTTTCCTGCTTTTTTATTTGAGTTACAATTACAAGTTCAAGTGTCAAGAGAATTGAAGACTACTTCATTCCTCTCTTTTCAATGATGAAACTATTCATACTAGAAACTAAACTATACATGTAAACATCAATTCTCTGAAAAGCCTTACTCGGCTGCTATCATATGCAGGCCTTCAACAGTTGCATTTATAGGTCGGTACCCGGGTTTCTCATCCTCATTTCTTGAAGGCTTTTTTTTTGCTGTTTTATGTTGCTGCTATTTCTTGTTTCTAACTTTTTATGCTAGCCCTTGATATTGCTCTTTTATACCACAAGCCCATGAATGTTAAATCACACATTATGGATTGTTATATGATGATGGCATTTTTGGCTTTTTGATTGAGCACTTTACTTTTCCATCTCATCCCTTGACATTTCTCTTTCACACTGCACCATTCTAACTCATTTGTTTACTTGAAGTCTCTGAACTCCATGAATCAAATCTATGTTTGCTTTTAGCTAGAACTCACTGTTGCATAGCATCATCTTTTTTCCAGGTAACATATTCTGGGGAAAACCCCTGGGCACTTCTCCTCATTCCAAGGATGGTACCCAGGGTAAACCCTAGATTCTTCAGGGCACAAGGCCAGGTCAAAAACAGGGCTCAAAGGCATTACAACAATATAGTCATTATGAGCTCAACAAGTCACTTACAGGGATAGAACTTGGGTGGGAAGGATGACACTCCATCTCACAACCATTGGGGCTAGAGTCAATTGACAAGACTCTACCTTCCTTATGGCATCTGTGTTCTAATTTTGAACATATGTGAAGTGGGCAATGTGCTTTTTGCGTTCCTTGTGCTTGAGCCTTGGAGCCACTTTTTAGTGTTTTTCTTTGGAGCCACGTTTTAGTATTTTTCTTTGTAATTTCCAATCCTCAGCAATACAAAAGCACTTAAAGGCCTGTTTTTTTGCAGTGTCACTATCAACTTGCTTCGCTTTACAAGTTTACTTATCATCTGAATTGTAACTCCCAAATTTTGTAGTGGGAAAAGATGCATGATTGATTTTGTTATTTTGTCATTTCTTTGATCGAAATTGGCTCTTAAGAATCCTAGTGCTTTGCAACTGTAGTTTGAAATCGGCATTTGTTATGTCATATTTCATCTGCTCAGTTTATTATTTTTTGCAAGCAAAGGAAACTAGTATGTCCTGCCAAAGTTGTCACCATAATTGAGAGTCATTTACACGAAGTTATCATTCCAAAAATCTGCTAAAGCAGCTTGTTAATATTGCAATTCCCAATAAATCATTGGTTTGCTGTTGTTTTGAATTACAGGGTTGGTTTCCTTGGATGCAGAAGAGATTACACTCTCATCATCTGAGATTACATGCCATGGGTATGCATCTGACTTTATCTCTTCACTTCCTGTTGAATCAGAATGCATTTTCAATAAATAATGCATCTGTATAGGGAACCCTGCAGGTTACTATTTATTACCGATCTAATCTGAGTATTTTCTTGTTTTGAACATAGCAGTTGGACTATTGACACAAAATATTATACTGCTGATGTTTGTGTTTGGATGGCACATCTTTGTGAAAAAACTTCTGAGCATGCTCGTTCACTATCTAAGCACTGTGATGCGCTTGTGATGGTATTTGATCTGAGCAATGTGAGAACTGCATCTGCATCAAAATTTCACTTCATTCAAAGAAATATTTGTTTATAAACCAGAATTTGAGAATGAGTACATCATTTTTTTGTTAACATTATATTCTGTACTAATTATGTTGATTGCACCACTTGGAATGCTTTTCTGTGTACAGCCATCATCATTTGAGGTTCTTCAAGATTGGGTTTCCGAAGTTGACTTGCATAAGTTTGAGATCTTGTTATGCATTGGGAACAAAGCAGATCTTCTACCTAGTCACCCTTCTCATGCAGAATACCGAAGAAAATTACAAAAGTGCGGAGAATCCTCCAGTGATCCTCACCCAGAGTTTTGGAATTATGGTATCGATCGAAGTGAAGGTTGCGGCTTGTTGAATGAGGATGAAGAGACTTCAGAGGAGATACAGAGGTCTTGTCTTGAATGGTGCAATCAAAATAACATCGAATATATTGAAGCGTGTGCAATCAATGATCGCTTTGATAAATGTGTGTTTTCTCATCTGAAACCCCTCCTAATTTTGCTATTCTCAGTTCCTCTTTGAGTTTTTTCTTTAAGTCATTCATCATATTCTTTTCTATATCACTGCATGTAAACAATGTTGGTTTGCTTGTGGTTGGCAACTATACTGAGTATTATCTGGTAGCCACAGGTTCAAATTTAGTAGAGCCACAGTACTTCCCACAAGAGACTATGTAGCGACACATACAATAAATTTTGATGGCCTCTATCACCTTTGATGTTCATAGTTGTGTTTTTTCCTCTTCATTGTTTAGCCTCTTGTTATGCTTCTGTTGACGTGGGCAAAATCACACTTTGTCAACAGCAATTCTATTGATGGGGCGGAAATGCCCAGCAACAGTAAGGGGTACTCCCTGGTACACAGTCCCAATTAGACTATTCACCATTTGGTTTAGGAGACCCATCCGGATTCTGGCCCGGTTGCCATTACTGGTTATGAGGGTGAAAGATGGATGGTTATGCAATGAAAAGATGTAGATGAAGACTATGTATGAAAAGAAATCTAATCTACTTCTAAACTATCCTATCCTAGCTAGAAGTGAGCTGTAGTAACCGAATGAGTTGAAATGAAACTAGACCAAATACCCAGTCAGATATTCTGTTGACGTGGGCAAAATTGCCCTTTGTCAACAGCTTCCAAAGTGGTTACAAGTTACACAACGAATTAGTTTGGAATAATGTCTCCGGATTTATGATATGATGCTTAGTTCAGAGCAAGTACAATATATTTAATAGGAAAAGTAATAAAAGACAAACTTCTTTGCACGTATTGAATTGATAGAACTTTTGTCCTGGAGCATTAATGTTAGGAGGCATCATCACTTGTAATGCTACGCCTGAAGGAAAGTTTAGGATGAAAACAAGGGGCCAATGATTTGACTTTTTGAACTCTTTCTCTCTGTTTCTGTCCAGGTAGAGTTCCATTCCTGTCCTGGACTGCTGACATAGATGCACCTTAAAATTTATTTGTTGTCAGAAAAGGGTAGAAGTCTTCTGCAGATTTATCTGGAGGTTACATATTAAGATCATGTTAACAAACTTAGTATTGCTGAGTTGCTCTTATTGTCGCTTACTTATTTAAAAATATATGTAACCAGAAAAGCACAGGCTTTGATATGCATTGTTTTCACTTATTTTATTCTTCTTATATCGAGCATGCACTTTCACCAAGGTTGTTGAAACTTGAGCATATGCATTCTGTATTTGGAACCCTAAAAATAATGACTACCACTGTGTCAGTCAAGGCAGACTGAATTTTTTGTATCTTGTTTTAATTATAATCAGCTGCTCATGTTTGTCAAAAAAACCGAGAATCTGTAGTAGCTCGATTCCAAGGTGTTTCTGATAGGTTGGTTAAGTGAAAGCTGGATATGATTTAGCATGCAATTTCCTCTTAAGGTGTTTCAGCTTAGAAGTCTAGTGATAGATTCTTCATTGAAAAGAATCATAGATACTATTATAGATTCCTTTCGGGGTAGTTGTACTTCAGCTTTGCATTTGGCAGAGAAATTTGTCTTTTCATGAAATGCCAAGGTTGTTTTGTTGTTTTATTAACCACCGATGGGAATACATAATTCTCCATTCTGTGTTTAGATGTATTTTCTAAGACATGAAATGTTAATTTCCATTAGAATGATGCAACATACAATCTGATCATGGAAATTGAGGTTGCAAATAGAACTCGTCAAGGAAGGAGAGTTTGCTTCTTTGATGGTTTGTGGATGGTCCTGTCAGTAGTTGCTTGTGCTTTTACTGCTGCTATGCTTTGCATGCTTTAGATCTTTTGGTCTTACTGTGCATTTAGTTTGAGTGTTTGTAGGTTGGCCTTTCCTGCTAGTTGGGCTGGGGCCTTAAGATGGTCCATACTCCTGGTGCTGGCCATAGTGTTGCAGCAACTGTGGAGCAGAATGGCACCCATGAAGGCCCACAAGTTGGCCCCAAGGTTTACCTCAAGGTTATGATTCTGTTCCTCCTGTTGATCCTTCGTATATTTTTTTGATGAATATAAGGATTCTTGTTGTGAATACAACACGCCTGCACTAGTTGGATATTTTGGTGGCTGCATCCCCACTATGAACTTGTTCTGGGCTTTTATTCTGAAGCCTGGGAACCTTCGGTTGGCATATCACAATGATTAGAAATCAGTGTTGCAAATATCTCTGATTTCTCCAGAGTTTTTCATGTTGACGATATGTCTGATATTTTCAGAATTCTTCAGTTCTAAGTTTACTCTTATTGATGTTCTCAAATAATTTATGATATTTTACTCGATATTTCTGGTAAGTTTCATTCTGGATCCTCGACGATATATTCCTTGAAATGATATTTGCAACATTGTTAGAAATTTCACCATGGGTTTCTAATCTTTTAATTTAGGAAGGTTGCAAGCTATGTGCCTATGCAACACTGTCCCTATATTTGTAGAAATGCCCTATTTTATCGAAGCGAGGAGTTTCCAACTAAGGTTTTGACCTAACTGCATTGTCATCTCTGTATTGAGTTCTTGGGCTTGCCGACCAAGTATTGGTGTTGTTTGGAAAGGTTGCCCCAATTTTTAGGGAAATTCATTTACCATGAACTTGAAATGGTTTTTTAGCCTCAACCCAATAGGTGAATCTATGTACACTGTAAAGTGAACCTTCAAGGGTACTTGAAAGAGTCTAATGATATCTAGGTCAAGGATCAACTCCGACACTAGATTGTGCACTATATTAATTTGCTAAACACTTGCTTTTGTTGTTAAAACCTAGAGCATTGTATTAGGAATTACCCCCATATGGTTAAGGTACTCCTTGGAAACCTTGAACCTCAAGTTTCTTAGGCGAATTAGGTCCCTTTTGATTCAAATGCTAGCCAAGAGGGTTCCACTATTGTTTCGAGAAAAGAGTCCTACGTTGGCAAGAAACATCAAAATCAAGTTGCTCCTTTGACAATTACCTCCTTTTCATGTACTGAACGTTTCTTGCAGTTTCTTTCCATTGTGCATGTTATCCCCATTTTGTGGATAACTAAGGAGATTATGTCTCGAGGCCCTCAGGTTACAGATATGGAGTGCCAAGAAGACTACATGGCCAACAGTACCCTTTTGCACAGTTGGAAACCCCTCTCACCACCATAGATGGTCACAGATTTCCAGATGGCATCCACCACATCAGCTGGCTTCCGGAAGTTCCAAGGATGGTACCCAGGGTAAACCCTAGATTCTTCAGGGCACAAGGCAAGGTCAACAACAGGGCTCAAAGCCATTAGAACAATATCGTGCATTATGAGCTCAACCTATCACTTACAGGAATAGAACTGGGTAGGGAGGATAGCACTCCATCCCACAGCCACTCGGGCTAGATCCAATTGACATTGCATAGCATCTATTAAAACACTAGTTACATTTACCAATGTGGAAGTCCAGGCATGTGGGGTTGCATGTTATGGATTGCGAAATGACCTATTTCCATGCAATATACATTATGATAGCATTTTATGTTAATGGCCTATGTAGATTAGATTGAATTTGCTGCAAGTGCCTATTAGAAAGCTTAACCTTATCTACTTTGGTTCTTCTAAGATTCTTTTAAGTTCTGTTTTGCAGATGCAGTTGTTCCTATCACATGCTTCATATTAGTTTGTCTGTTTGCCTTGCAACACTACGGTACGCACAGGGTGGGTTCGATCTTTGCGCCGATTATTGTGGCTTGGCTTTTGTGCATCAGTGCACTTGGTCTCTACAACATTTTCCACTGGAACCGACATGTTTATCGAGCCCTTTCGCCATATTACATGTACAAATTTTTAAAGAAGACAAGAAAGGCAGGTTGGATGTCCTTGGGTGGCATTCTGTTGTGCATCACAGGTGAGTTGCAGTGTATAAACAAGTACTATAGGCCTCTATACAATGTTGATATAGAACAACTTTGTTTGCTTTTATATGCAGGTTCAGAGGCAATGCTTGTAAGCGAGTACTTTAGGCCTCTATACAATATTGATATAGAACAACTTTGTTTGCTTTTATATGCAGGTTCAGAGGCAATGTTTGCTGATCTGGGACACTTCTCCCATTTGGCTATCAAGGTTTAGTGCAAGCTCCAACTTCCACTGTTCTATACTTCTATGGTTTTATTTTTCAGATCTGAACTAGAATTGTGTCTACTCGTTAAAGGAAGACTGAACGCATGGATGACTTACAAGTTACGGATGACTGTTTAACTGCAGATTGCTTTCACTTCTGTAGTTTATCCTGCTTTGATTTTAGCTTATATGGGTCAAGCTGCTTATCTCTCAAAACACCATCATATAGGCAATAACTATGCTATTGGTTTCTATGCATCTGTTCCAGGTACATTTACTTATGCCTGTGTTTGTTATACGTTTATTCATATTTTGTTGTATTAGCTCATTTTAGACAGAAAGTTGCCTTTATTTTGATAAAATGAATCAAATAACAGAATATTGCATAAATATGTGTTTGTTATGCGTTTATTCATATTTTGTTGTATTAGCTCATTTTAGACAGAAAGTTGCCTTTATTTTTCATATTTTGTTGTATTAGCTCATTTTAGACAGAAAGTTGCCTTTATTTTTGATAAAATGAATCAAATAACAGAATATTGCATAAATACCTTGGCAGAGCCTGTAAGGTGGCCGGTACTAGGAATTGCGATACTTGCATCAGTGGTTGGAAGTCAAGCAATCATCACTGGGACGTTTTCAATTATCAACCAGAGCTTGGCACTAGGTTGCTTTCCTAGGGTGAAAGTAGTGCACACATCTGACAAAATACATGGACGGATCTACATTCCAGAAATCAACTGGATTTTGATGATCCTATGTCTTGCTGTTACTATTGGTTTTCAAGATACGAAACGACTGGGAAATGCATCTGGTATGTGCTGGTTTTGTTCTTCACACCATATGTGTTTATTTTAGATCAACCATGGAACAATTTTTTGTTAGTTAAAGAATATGTTTTCAATATCCAATGTAACGAGTTTTGAAATGTTTGGTATTCCCATGGCAGGTTTAGCTGTCATCACAGTTATGCTGGTTACTACCTGTCTTACATCATTGGTAATAATTATATGCTGGCATAAGAGTATTGTGCTAGCAGTATGTTTTCTACTCTTCTTTGGATCTATCGAAGCCCTCTACTTCTCAGCTTCTCTCATTAAGTTTCTAGAAGGGGCCTGGGTACCTATGCTTCTCGCTCTCATATTCATGACGATCATGTATGTGTGGCATTATGGGACAATAAAGAAGTATGGCTTTGACTTGCAAAACAAGGTATCCATTAAATGGCTGCTTGGACTTGGTCCTTGCAAAACAAGGTATCCATTAAATGGCTGCTTGGACTTGGTCCTAGTTTGGGGATTGTGCGTGTCCCTGGTATTGGCCTTATGTACACAGAACTTGTCACTGGGATACCCGCAAATTTTACACATTTTGTAACAAATCTTCCAGCATTCCATCAGGTGCTTATCTTTATATGCATTAAATCAGTGCCAGTGCCGTATGTCCCACCAGAAGAACGGTTTCTTATTGGTCGTGTAGGGCCTAAAGAGTACAGGTTATACAGATGCATTGTCCGATATGGTTACCGGGATGTCCATGGGGATACTGATCATTTTGAGGATCAGCTTATTCTGAACCTCGGAGAGTTTATTCGTTCAGAAGCAAAGCATTCTTGCTCAAGTGACAGTTACTCTGCAGATGGAAGAATGGCTGTTATTGGAACCCCTGTGCATGGCATGGAGAGCATTTTAAGTTACGAAACAGCAGAGGAGAGCATACAGTCTGTTAATCTATCCTATCTTGGATCACAGACCATCCAAAGCATACAGGATCTTATAGAAACTGACTCTCCTCATCTAGCTCGGAGAAAAAAAGTCCGATTTCTGCTGCCTAGCAGTCCTGATATTGATCCTGATGTTAAGGATGAGTTGCAAGAACTTTTTCAGGCTAGGGAAGCTGGAATTGCCTTTATATTAGGGCATTCTTATGTTAAAGCAAAAAATGACTCATCTTTTCTAAAAAAGCTTGCCATTAATGCTGGATACAATTTTCTCAGAAAAAATTGCAGGGGACCTTCAGTGGCATTGCGCATTCCCCATATCTCACTTTTAGAGGTTGGTATGGTTTATCTTGTCTGAGTCAGGATCTTTATACCGCGCTGATGATTCCAAAGTATATGGGCATCACCTGGCAGTTTTGATATCTCTCTTCTTGAGTTTGGCACAGTTTACCTTGTTTGGTTCAGAGTATCATTGTATCCTGATGCGGTGGCCCATGCACATTGTTGCAGTCCAAACATCTTCTGATGCACGTGGATGCAGTACATATTCTGAAAGGAATTGGTACAAATTTAGCTTAACATCGATGCATTGTAAGCATCATCTCTAAAGAAAACAAATGCAGCTTTAAGAGGGCTGAAGATGCAAGGTCATTATAAACCTTTCGGGCCCTGCATGTTTTCTCCTGACTTGCATTAATTAGAATAGACACATTAATGAGTGCTTTCTTGGAATGTAAGTAGCCTGTTTACATTCTGCTCGGTAACCTTGAAAAGAAATTCTAACATGGATTCTTTGTGATAAAATGCTTCGTTTAGCTACTAATAGTATGGAAAATGTACATGGCATTCTACCAAAAAACCTTGGCCGCTTAAGCAGCCACTGCAAGCATGCCAAAAAACGGGTGGGTTAAAAACAAAAATGCCCATGACCAAGATTCGGTCAGCGCCTTGGGCAAAAGACAGGTCATGCATGAAAAAACAGTATACATGGTCACGGCCAGCAGGCCCACTAACATGGAATTACATGTCAGTTACATGGTAAAATTAGATTGTATCTGAATCTAGAGTAATGTTTATGCCCGTTGTTGTTCCAGTTGGATCTGTGGCGTGTTTTCTTGCAACATTTCATAAAAAAATGCATTTTTAATTATTAAATTGCATTGGAATCTAGAGTAATGTTTATACTCTTTGTTTTTCCAGTTGGATCTGTGACTGTTTTCCTGCAAAATTTCATATAAAAATATTTCTAACAGTTTTCTTGTAACATTTCATATAAAAACATTTTTAATTATTGAATTGCATCTGAATCTAGAGGAATGCTGATGCTCTTTGTTTTTCCAGTTAGACTCCTGGCCTGTTTTCCTGCAAAATTTCATATAAAACTATTTTTAACAAGTGCAGATTTCTGAAGAGCCGAGATTGATGCAAAAGTTTGGTATGTTTGGGTTAGACTCACATATTTCTATTAATTTTAGAGCCACAAAAGACAAACAGAGCTCCTGTTGCTGCCCTGCATGCGGCTCATGATGGCTATTATAGGGCGGCCATTGAAGGCATCCTGTAGGGGCCATTGAGGGTTGTGGGAGGTGGTCCGTATCTTATTGTTTTTAAATTCTAATTTTTTTATCACTTGACCAAAACAGGGTTAACAGTTTTTTTTGGGTTGGGTTATCTTGACTTTCCATTTTAATTGAAGGTTCACAAATCATACAAGCCCACGCTAAGCTCGTGAATCCTATCTGTCTATTCTGTCTCTTCTGTAAGGAGAGATCTTTCAACATAATCGACAGAGAGAATGAAGTTGCAACAGTGATATGAGTAACCTTTCATGAGAGGAATCTTTCAACATCATCGACAGAGAGAATGAAGTTGCAACAGTGATACGAGTAACTTTACAATTGATCTTGACTAACTTTATAAGATTGAAAGCAAATTGTACAAAGGTTTTTAATTTTGTAAATTAAGTTGATTTTAATTTCAATTTTCTAACTATCATAGTTTTTATGCTAGTTAGGGATTATATTTTACATATTGAAATATATACAGTAATAATGAAATATCCACAATAATAATGTCATAGGTTAAAAAAATCAGTTCAATGAATAAAACAGGTTAATGGCTCATGATTCAGAGGTCTTTTGGTTAAAGTGAATTTGTTTTTACAAATACATTAGTAGGTAATTTTAGGTGGTGCCCTTTTTCTATAGGTATTTGGTTAAAGTGAATTTGTTTGTATTTAGGTCTTTGGTTAAAGTGAATTTGTTTTTACAAATACATTAGTAGGTAATTTTAGGTGGTGCCCTTTTTCTATAGTGAATTTGTTTTTACAAATATATTAGAAGGTAATTTTAAGTGGTGCCCCTACTAATTTTAGGTGGTGCCCTTTTTCTATAGTGAATTTGTTTTTACAAATATATTAGAAGGTAATTTTAGGTGGTGCCCATTTTCCTATGGGTCTTTGGTTAAAGTGAATTTGTTTTTACAAATACATTAGTAGGTAATTTTAGGTAGTGAATTTGTTTTTACAAATACATTAGTAGGTAATTTTAGGTGGTAGTGAATTTGTTTTTACAAATACATTAGTAGGTAATTTCAGGTGGTGTCCTTTTAATTTTAGGTGGTGCCCTTTTTCTTGGATAATTGGATAATAATGATGAGTGAACTCATATTTATTTTTTAGGTGGTGTACTTTTTCTTGGATAATTGGATAATAATGATGAATGAACTTATATTTATTCTTGGATAATAATTATTCTTGGAAAATAGCAGTTAATTTATAAATAGCATTTTATTTTTAGGTATTGTTTTTTTTCTTGGATAATAATTATTCTTGGAAAATAGCAGTTAATTTATAAATAGCATTTTATATCATTCTTTATGCTTAAAATAATTATTTTAACATAATGTATTGTATTTTATGTTAGAACACATTAGTGTTATAATACATTAGTAGGTACTTTTATAGGTGGTGCCCTTTTTCTTGGATAATAATGATGAGCGAATTTATATTTATTTTTGGATAATAATAAATAAACTCATATTTATAAATAATAATTAATTTATAAATAATTATCTTAAATTAACAACTAATTTATGATAAATTTTGTCACTTTTAAAAATAAAAATAAAAAATATTAATCTTATAAACATCTATACCATAAATTATATTTAAAATAAATATTTTAACATAATATATTGAGTTAACGCTAAAAAAATGAAAATAGTTACATATGGTTAAGATCACTATTCATTCTTTATGAATAAAATAATTATTTTAACATAATGTGTTGTGTTTTTATGTTAGAACGTGAAAAAAAAGTTACAGCAAAGAAAAAGTAAAAATAGTTACATATGGTTAAGATCACTATGTCTCTATTTTAATTGATTTTTTCATAATTTCTTTTCACATAATTTTGATCACTACCGTGTGTTTAATTTTTAATTTTTATTTTTTTTTCAATATTTTTTTCTTATAATTGTAGTTACAAGAACTAAATTATGTATGATTTTTTTTTGCTTTAGTAATTGGAGTTATAAGATTTCAAACTAAATTATGTATATGTATTATAATTGGAGTTATAAGATTTTAAACTAAATTATGTATATGTATGAAGTTTTTTTTTTTTTTTTTAATAATATTTTGCTATTATAATTTAATTGGAGTTATAAGATTTCAAATTAAATAATATATGAAAGTATATTTTTTTTATAAAATTATAAATGAAAATAGGTAAACAAATTATATAATATATATTTGATATTTGATATATTGTAATGGGGTAATGTAGGTGATTTAGGTTATATGTTATTAAAATGTATATGATTCAATTGGAGGTAGTCTCAGCCATGATGATAAGGAAAACTGGTTTTCTTGTGGATACTATTTAGGGTGAAACCATCTTTTAGTTCCAGGACAAGACCTAAAACTATTTATGATTGACTAAGAGTTCATTTTCATCCAATGTAAGGAATCAAGTTAATGAATCAACTCACATCTGCAAATGACAACTTATAATTGTCTTCACTACTAGTTGACAATTAAATTATAATTGGTTTTACCACCTTAAAAAATAAAGATTTTATAATCACTTAATTTAGACGTAGTCTAAAAGTTACAAGTTTTGGCTCTTTTTTGACTATACTTGTCTAGCCAGAAATTGTTGTATTTGCATATTTGACTGGTTGAATCTATTTCTGCATTCAAAAATGGAATTTAAACAACACAAAATTGTGAGTTCGTGAAAATTTATGTTGTCTGATTCCAGAAAAAAAAACAAAAACATAAAACAGTCGAACAACACCCTTAATTTATCAAGTATAATGATCTTTTTACTATATGACAAGATTTCATTTTCTAAACCTCTAAAGTTTATTTAGCACACATAAGAAGAGTATTATATTAATACATAAAGTGTTATAATAGAGTTAGTCATGTTTTCCCATATTAGTGATTATTAAATATTTTTTTGAATTAAAAATTTCAACAAAATTAAAAAATATATATAAATAAATGAATTATATATGGGTTTGGTTGTTTAACGAGTTCATTTCAAACCAACTAGGAAAACATGGGTTGATATGGCAATTCTAGTTAGCAAAGCTAACTAACGTAAATTCAGAGTTTTTCACGGGCTATCTCAATTGTTAGTAAACATTATGGAAAAGCAACTACTAGATGCAAATATTTGTATTTCTAATAGTTGTTATATATCCATCCACAATAATCACATTATTAACATGGTAATCACATTATTAACATGGTAATGGAGAAAATATTAAGTGATATTTGTTAATAACAAGGAGTTATAAGAAAGTTAGCAATTATAAAGGTGACAAGCTCAAATATCCACAATAATCACATTATTAACATGGTAATCACATTATTAACATGGTAATGGAGAAAATATTAAGTGATATTTGTTAATAGCAAGGAGTTATAAGAAAGTTAGCAACTATAAAGGTGGCAAGCTCAAATTAAGATGTTGCACAATTAAAATACAATAGAACTTTCATGCTTGTAGAGAGCTAATGTTTTTTGTGAGAATTTCTAAACTTGGTGAGTTGTGCAATTTACACTTTGATATTGGCTAATTGCACTACACTTTGATATTGGTTAATTGGAGCTACATTGCATTGAATGAAACCATTTTAAATCTTTGGAATTCCAATCATTCTTAAATGTTGAACTTTATAAGATTTAGTTAATATGATTCCTTATCCTATAACAATTGACTTGCTTGGGGGCTTGTTGTTCACTAGCATGTTTGGGGTTGATGATGATTTAACATGCACCATCGACATCAATGGTTATTGTTGTATCAACATCAATGAACCTTTGTTGACTAGATTGATGTCAACAATGCTTCCTTTGTCAGCGAGGTTGATGTTGACTCAATGATCTCCTTTCATTGGTTTGTTCTTTATCGGTTGCAAATCACTTCCTTTTGTTAGTTTGCTCTTCATCGACTTGCATCTTGTTGATCTTGCATCCTTGGATCAATCCTTCCACCTCTGGACTTTGCGATTTTTCCATGGTCAATTCAACAATGTCTATTGATGGATCAAAGCTCCCGATTGGGAGATTGATGGTCCCCATCAATTTCGATTATTCCCATAAACATTCAACAAACTTGTGCACTATACGTCTTTGCTACTTGGGGTAACTTTCCCTTCTTACAAGGTCTTACAACATCATATCACCCAATTGATTCCTTCAAAGCTTGTCTAGAGGTCAATTACATCTAACATTGTTTGACGGTCTAGAGTCAACTCATCTATTGCAGGGCTAATCAACTTTGCACATTCATAGACTTCTAACATTGATGGTTCAAACAATTTTAGTAGGGTGACATATACCACTGAAGTGACAACTCTAGTTTGAATGCATTGCCACCAACTTGCTCCAAAATCTTGAAGGGTTCATCCTTGACAGGTTTGAGCTTTTTGTTTGCTCCCTAGAAGTGTGCTTTAGAAAAAGTGCACTATCATACCAATTCATTGACTTCAAATGCTTGACCTTGCCTCCATTGTTCATGTCAAGTCTTATATGTCAATTGAGAATCCCTCAAATCTCTTTGCAACTGTTCATGGATTTTCTTTATGCCTTCAACACACTGGATGGACTTAGGATGCTCAATGTGTTTATGTTTTATGACATGATCTTGTGATTATAAGTCAAATCAATAGGGTTTTGTGGAAAAAATTCAAGAAAATGCTTAAATGGAGAAATACTTATCGATCCATGAACCACCTTGTTATATTCCCACTGAATATATGGAGAGACTCATTCCATGTATTTAGATGCTTGTGTTTATATAGGGGAAGCAAACTATACTAGTGAGCCATTAACCATTTTAATCTTTCCATCCCTCTTTTGATAAAATGTAGTACACCTCACCAACTTGGTGGTCGAAAAATTGTTGAAAATTCATTGTACTTTTTTGACATGATAGAAGTAGGTAACTTTAAATGCACCCACATGTGCAAAGAACAATTTTGTCACTTATTTCCTTGTCACTGAAGTTTTGCAAGGAATAAACACATACATCGTACTAAATCCATCAACAATCACAAAAATGTAGTTTTGATGTCGCCTTGTCTATGGAAGTCCAACAAAATCCATCGAGATACTCTTCAAATCTTTGGAGGGTGCAAGAACCAAGGTAAACGACCCCAATTTTTTGTTTGTATATTTAAAGATGCTACACAATGCACGTTCTCTCATTAACGTCTCAACATCCACTTGCATATGTGGCCATTATAAACACATTATAGGATAGCCAAGGTCTTATGCATGCCAAAATGTCTCGTGACCCTTAAATTGCGTGCTTCCATCAACAAGCACATTCATTGTTCCCCTCTTGGAAGACAAATCTGTGCATAGTGATAAAGTATACCATCTTTGACATGGAGTCTTTGTTCACATCACCACATCTCATTTGCATCAACACGCCCTTGTGCTTCCATGAGTTGATGAAATTCAGGACCAACAATATACACATTCATAAAGTTCAAGTGTCAAATGTGCCATGTTACATCAAATTTGTAATGACACCATTGGAGGTCTCAATATGGAATCTATGATTGACCAAATTAAACCATTGTACGTATGACATCACGTGAAGTATTGACTTTGTTGCGACTTGGACAAATTTGCAAAAAATACAACACTTGATGATTCAAATACATCATTGGTTCCTTGCTGAGTAATAATGTCTAATATTTGATTGCATACACAATAGCATACATCATTATCATAAGTCGAGAACTTAATAAATTCTCTTGTAAAAGCTTATGAGTGATATAAAATGGGCCTACTTTGCTACAATAGTGCCACTCCCATGTCATACCTCGAGGCATCAATGTCAATCTCAAAAGAAAGTGTCAAATTTGGTAATCCCAACATTGGGGCATTCCATACCTTCTTCAAAGCTTCAAATGCCTTCATGTTCTTTTGCACATATGGGAACCTTTTTTCCCTTAGTCAATGTATGCAATGATGGTGTTATATTAAAAAACCTTGCTATAAACCTTCTCAGGGGCTTGCTAAATCCATAAAACCCCCAACTTTAGTTAAGTTACATTATTATGGGATGGTTAATTGAGGATGTATTTTGTCTTGTTTGTGTTAATAATGAATCCCAAGTACAAGATCTCCTTCATGCTAGGCTCAAATTCTTTAAGTTTCCCTCC
>CBVK0101060303.1:0-19652 GCA_900067695.1 Picea abies
TACCAAAAATAGCAAGTTCCTGCATGTTGCCTGGAAAAAGTGTCATCGGGCCTAGCATCCTGCAAGGACTCATACGGTATGCTTTGAATTGCCCCAAACTATTAGGAGATCCACTCAAACTGTGCCTCCTAAAAAGTAGCAACACTAGGTATGTACACATCTCTCTCAAAAAATGCATGAAAACCAAGTAGACTATGACTCTTGAACTAAGCAACCCTGTACTGATCATGTACCTGCCTCGTGTGTGAAACAAACTCCTACTCAACATAAGTGCTAAAACCCTGGAAAATCTTAGTATGTCAACCAAAGTGCTGCATGCTGGCTCTTAACCCTCAAGACTTTCAAGGGTGAAAATATAGGGGTTAAAAGGTCCTCGACCAAACCTATAGCACTTTAGGTTGCGAGCGCAATTGGAGTGTGTTTGAAAAAATACACTCAAAGAAGAGCAACATGTTAGAACTTCAACTAAACAATTACAATTATTATAATTCATGGCCCTCAAGACTCATTAAATTTATTATGACCCTCTTATAGGTTGGATTTCCCACGTCTTAAAGATTTGATATATATCCTCTAGAATCTCCCATTGTGGGCGAGGAAGTTGGAAAAAATACCTAATGTGGATGCTATTTCCTTGCACAATATTAAGTTATTAACATATTGTTTGAGTGGAGGGTGGAGTATGAGGTGCATATTATCAAGGAAGCACCTATGTGGTTAGAGGAGCAACAATAGTAGCAAACATGGGGTAAGGGAAGAGCAACGAGCATGGGGGGCAGAGGAGTCCTTTGACATCACAGAGGGTGATGTGGTAACATCAACACCACCTTCTACATAGATTGATACAACTACACCCACTAATCAGTGTTAGAAAAATGATGTAGGACCGAGTGGCAAATGAACCATGACCTTTTCCCTTAAAAGGGGGAGAGGTCATTGATACTAGATAGCTGGCTGCTAGATTTGTCATTGTTGATGACTCATGATGATGAGATACATTTATATATTTGATGTCATTTTGTATTGGCTATCCACTTTTGAGTCCTTGATTGGACAACTATAAGGGTTTAGGATTCAATATCAACTTTGATGTATCATTTTTGATTTGGCATTCATTACATCATATATATTGGTGTTTTTTCCATATTTATGTGCCAATGTGTTTATTTGATGTATTTTTTTATACTTGCTGTGGTTTGCCAATTTTTGTGCCAATGTTACCAAGAAATTGTATTCTGGACCCTCCCCAGTTTTTTGCCAATTCTGATTTTTTCAACAATGTTCCGAGCTTCATATACCCTAAATAAGATGGAAAGAAGCAAGAAGAATAGAACATTTCTTGCTGCTAAAATTCTATCTGTAATAGTAATTCGTCTCACCAACGTTATATGTTGGGTAAACCATCTCAACGCTATTCGAGACCCAATCCCATGAGCCTTTTAGAGACACATCGATGCCAAAAAGCATTCCCAAGTATCTTATAATCTAACTTGGATGAATAATCTTCCACTGTTTGACAAGCCAATTTGGAAAATCTTCTTGCGTAATAATAAGAGCTTCCGTCTTCTCCATACTCACCGTTGCTAATGTTGCTCTAGCAACAATGTGCAGACACCACACAGTTTCATTAACAAAGCTTTGATTGAGTTCTGGGGCAAGAGCAGAATCATGTACAAAATGAACACTGAGTAACAGTCCAACATCTAGGAAAAGAATGCCTTAGGCAGCTTTGAGGACGTATCCTAGCATATCTGCTGCAATACCATACATATAAGGAAGCATTTGTGGAAAGGAACAGCAACTGTAAACCACCCCAAATAGTGAATGCAGTCCCCTTTGGTGTTTTTTAAATGTTTAAATAATTTTGAGGAATTCTAAACAATGATATTTGTCTCAGCAAATCAGAACACCAAAGATTTAAAATGTCTCAGTGTTTTGAATGGATTAAAGATTTTGAAGATATTTTATCTTCTGTCTAAATGGAAAATTTAGTCTGGTGTCACCAAACTTTATGTAAACTGCACCGTTTGTTTAGTCTGACGCTGATTGGTTCCTATGTTTTTCTTAAACAGAAAGGCCTGCAGATCCTCACAACGAGAGCAGATGTAGATGCACAATTCTATAGAGCTTCATCGAAGCTTTTATTTTTGATCCAGGACGTTTATATTGCATAGCCAGATGCATGTTTGTTTCTCTGCAAGCTCCAGTGGTTTACAAAGTACTCTACAGCTGGGTGGGTGTGGCAACTTCAGTGGGCTGGAGATAAAGGATCTGAAAAATCCCCGATGATTAGATTAGTCTACAAGATTCCGGGCATGGTGTCTCCGAGTAATGTTTGTAGTTCATCCTTGTCTAATGATAAAGATAAGAAATTGTAAGTAACACTGAAAATTGTTTCTATTTACAAAGGGTATACATTATAGCATCATTGATTTTTGGGAAACAGGCAAGTATTTGAAGCGCCGCTGTCAACAAAATCATATTGCTTATACCAACTTAGTTGCATCTGGTCTTTGGTTGGAAATGAGAGCTGTGTATTCCTTTGCTTGGAAAATCTATGGAATCATGCTAATATTTTGAACATCTTAAGAATTTTAATACATGATTCAATTGGAACAACTTGGCAATGACTGTAGATTTAGAGACAGTTTTTTGTTAAAAGAAAACTTTGGTTTATGAACAGATTCCATGCTGTGCCACATTTGGTTTTGTTGAAATCCATTAGAGCCAGAATTTGATCTAGGATTTCAAAGCCTTCTATATGGATTTTGCACTTGACATTTAATAATAACTTATATCTGGATAGGGATTCCTTTATCCATGAAAGCATACACACCACTCGTTTGGATTATGCTTTTGAGGCCAAATTTGAAATCAAAATAAAATATGTGAAAAATTTAAATGGAATTATCTTAAACATGGAATGAAATTTTCATAAAAAGGGCAATATCTGCAAATCATCTAGTCCTTGTGTTAGTATTATGTATGTTTTGTCTAATTAATCTATAAATAAAAAAAAAAACTATAAATTATTTTCACAACTTAATTTAATACAATACAAATGTATAGTATTATGTATGTTTTGTCTAATTAATTTATAAATAAAAACCAAAAACTATAAATTGTTTTCACAATTTAATTTAATACAAATGTAAATAAACTAAGTAAAAGTTGTAGATAATCTAGACATGATTGTATCAAGTCCAAGTTGAAAACAATAAACATAATTCAAAATTTTTGAAATAATAATTTTAAATAAGGTAACAATAAAAGAAAATACTAAAAAATATGTTAAAAATACTATTCTTGTTAAGGAATTATTAATACTATTGATTCTTTTGAACACAAGAATAAAACATGTTTTCTTTGAAATTTAATAATTAATAATACAACAATACAAGCCTGCAGGTTTAGAAACCAATAATCATTCTACTCTATATAATCTTGAGATCAAAGACCTTCCTAAACCCAATAATTTTGATATGGCTCAATCCATAGGGTGAGACAAACACAAAGTCAGTTGAGAGTTGGGTTCTATAAACTTAAAAATATTATTCACCAATTTCATTAATCCTCCAATTTTTACTTAAACATTTTTTATTTGATATTTTTGATATTTAATGTCTTTAATTTCTTGCAAATTTCATCTTGTAAATATTTTATTCATTTCTTCCATCTATTGATTTAAAATCCCTTACATATGTTAATTATTATCTATGTAATTATGATATTTTTTAATCCTACATTTTTTATTTGATATTTTTGATATTTAATGTGTTTAATTTCTTGCAAATTTCATTTTGTAAATATTTTATTCATTTCTACCATCTATTCATTTAAAATCCCTTAGATATGTTAATTATTATCTATGTAATTATGATATTTTAAAATTTCTCTTTAATTCCTATTCATAGTCCATTACCAAGTAGACATTCTGTAGCATATAATGTAACTCTGGGTTTATATGACTAATTGTGATATTTTTGCATGAAAGAGAGTTTGATTTGAAGCAAATTTCAAATAGATTTTTTTTTTTGAATAATAATAAAATTACATACCAGTTCCATATCATATAATAAAGATTTTTACTTACAAAGTTACAAATGTTTATTAATTAATTTCATTCTAGTTCTATTACATTTATGTTTATCACTTACATGTAATTTTATTCTAGTTCTATTACATTTGTGTTTACCACTTACATGTCAATTGATAGAGAACCACAATGAACCTTTGCTAATTTCATTCTAGATATTGGAATAAACTTTTGCCTCATTTGAAATATTGTATTGTAGACATGTAAAAAAAAGGTTTGGGTTTCATGAAGCCAACTTGAAGTTTTATAACAGTTGGGATAGATTTAATATGTGCTGGTTTATTAATGATTATGAAGGTGCTTGGGTAAATAGTAGCACTTGAATTTGAGGAATGCAATATATATATATATTGAAATATTAATGTTAATGTCTATTTATATGTAGTAAGCTTTACACGAGAATGAATATGAAGTGTGTAGAAGATATTTTCATTTTTATAGATCACTTTTATATTATATGTTTGTTTAGCATTGTAACAAATACTTCACAAAGCATGAGTATTTAGTCAAATCATTATACTTTCCCAATAAAAAAACAACCATTTTTAAAAATTCAAAATAGTTTTATCTATTTCCAAAATATTCAAATTAATAAACAAAAAGTCAAGTCATCGTAAAAGCTATATTCCCAGTCACTAATAACTTAACTCACCCTTTCAAGAATTTAATCAAATTCATTTTTATTTTCTTTACAAATTTCACCTTACCTTAAAATAAATGCATATGAAATTGATCTTTAATTCATTTTACAAATTTCACATTACTCTATTTCATTCCTCATAAATTATGTAAGATAATGGTAATTGTGTATGTTATATAATAGAGTACGTATAAAATAATTTGCTTGTAGTGAAAATAATATATGATAAGTCTCACAAGGCCAAAATGTTATTGTATTTATTTGAATAATATTTCTATATGATTTTCATTACACATAAATGATAAAAAAAATAATGATAGTTAGATACGTTATAAGAAAGTATATAGTATATATGGAATAATTTGTATGTTTTGTATATATGGAATAATTTGTATATACTTTATTCCATATAATTTGTACATATGAAATAAAGTAAATAGTATATATGGAATAATATATCCTTTAAAATTGTTTTTTTTTTAAAGAGAAATTTGTTTAGGGGTGTTTTTTTTATCCAATTTAATTATTTTTCTAATGTAAATTATAAAAAAATTAAAATTAGTTAATAAATAAATTATCAAGTAATAAGACTTCTAGATTTAGGAGTCCATTTTCAGAGTTTTATTTATGGAGGTGCCAATGGTCAATGCCACAATTTCAATTAGGTCATAGTTTTAACTCCAAAAAGAAAGTGGTGTTATTGGTAGCATCACTTCTCGATTCAAGGGTCAATTTCAGGGTTATGTTCACAATGTCAAGGGTGAGATTTCAAACAAGTTGCAATTTTAAGCACCTCCCAAAAAAATGGTGCTATTGATAGCACCACTTTTTAATTTGGGGGTTGATTTTGGTGTTTTTTATCTAAAAATATGATATTTATGGGCCATAGTTCTCGTTTTGAGGTCAAATTTCTCTTTAAGTTGGGAACTTTATTTTTAATCCTCCACTAAATTAGGGGCTATGTATTTGTCTCTTATTCCTTGAACCCACAAACCTATTCCTTGAATTAGCCTCCATACATTTTTTGCAGCAAGAGCCTTTGAAAGAGAAAGGGATTTTTGAGGACCAATCTTCCAATGGATTTTGGTAATGCCAACTTTTTCCAAGAGGTCAACACTAGTCCTTTCTTTTTTTGGTATCCAGACCAAATAAAATTATAGCAAAGTTTCCTAATGGTTTCCAAAAATACCTTTTGGTACCCAAGAAAGCGATATCTAGTAGACTGGAATCACTTTCGTAACTGCTTTTACCAAAATCAATTGGCCTCCCTTGGACAACCATCTTTTGCACTGGGTGTTTATTTTCTTCTCCACTAAATTAGCCATTAGCCATTGCCAATCACATTTTTATGTTGATTAGGATTAAAAAAGAAACCCATATACTTCAGACTGTGTAGATTAGTCATCTGATAGGGTAAAAGTTGAGAAATAATGTTTTTTTCTTGCTTAGATATCCCCCATAAGGTCATCATAGATTTTTCCATATTAATAACCATCCTAGTTTTTTGCAGAATAGGTCCATGATGCCCTTGAATTTCTCGATGACTCTTTTGTTGCCTTAAAAAAATATCAGAATATCATCTACGAATAATAGATGTGTGATATTGCATGATACCCCAACATGAACCCCTTTTATACTACCATTTCCTTCTGCTTCTTTAGGTAACCTACTTGGTCTTTCAACTATTAAAAGAAAGAGAAGGGGGGATATGGGACATCCTTGTCTGAGTCCCCTCCCCGATCTAAAGATAGGGGTTTCTACTCCATTTAACAATACAACAAAATATTACAAGGAAATGCAACTCATTATCCAGACAACAAACTGATGACAAAATCCTAAAAGGATTAAAATTAGTCTAATGTAAAGCCAACTTATCCTGACATAAGATTTGGACAAGTCCACTTTCATCACCATAGATATTTGATTTTGGAATTTGATTGAACGTAAGAATTCTTGGGCAACCCCAATTGCCTCATGAATTTTCCTTCCCGCTAAGAATCCAAATTGTTCTCCATAGATTTTATTTGAGAGAACACTTTTCAATCTCCTAGCAATTACTACCTTTGAGATAATTTTGTATATGAAATTGCATAATGAGATGGGTCTAAACTTCTCAAAGGTTGTAGGATTAACTTATTTTGGAATCAATGTTAGGAATGTTGTATTCAAGGCTCCCAACATTTTCCCTTGATTCATTGTCTCCACCACTTTTAGTAAATATTCCTCTATAAAATCATAGTAGCCCAGAAATAATTCCACTGGTAGTCCATTAGGCCTAGGACCTTTGTCCTTTTGAAATATCTGCAAAGTTCGATACAATTCTTCTTTCCCAACCTCCTTTATCAGGGCCTGATTATCCTCCTCATTGACAAAGCTAGGGAAGGAGTTTGAAAACCTAATCACGTATGCTATTGTAGCATGTGTGTCTTCCTAGAAAAGGGAGGAAAACTATTGTACTCCTTCAAAAGCCATGTCCTTGAAATTTCTAGCTCATGTACCATCTTCCATATCAATTTTCTTGAAAGTTTTATATTATTTTTACACTTGGCATACCTATGAAAGAATTTAGTATTCTCACCCCCAACCTGTAGCGATAATGTGATGCTCTTGTGTCTCAATTCCTTTCTTTTTCCAAAAGAATGTGCCTCCTTTTATCTTCCAGTACATTTGCTTCCAATTTATGTTCCTCATTCATAAATCCAAAACCTTCCCTATTGTAGAGAACCTCCAAGGCTTCCTCTAATTCTCGAAGAACCCTATCATATTTTAGATTTTTGTCCCTTTCCCAATTGATATCTACCTTTTTTGCCTCTTTTAAATTTTGATAGAATTGAACTGGAGTAGATTCTCTTTGATTTTCCCCACAAAAATCTCCATCTTCATTCACTCTAGATTTAGTTTAAAGGGAGTGGTAAGTTTCTCTATTGGAGGGGCCACTTCTAAAACCACATGATTATGGTCAGAGTCCCCTCCAATGGTAACCCATTGTTTGTTCCTAATGGCTTCCTCTAGGACAACTTCAGAAATGAAAAATATGTTGAGTCTCATATAAATTCTGGCTTCCCCCGCTCTCTTATTACTCCAAGTGGGAGATAGCTTGGAATGCTCAATATCCAAAAGACTAGTTTCTTTTGATTTTCTAATAAAATATCTAGAGAGAGGGTCTAGTTGAGTAGTTGGGCCCTAGAACGTTTTTGCTCCTAAGGTGAAATTCAAGTCCCCACCATCAAAACCAGTTCGCTTTGAACACTATCCGTTTTGAAAAATCTATCCCAACAATGCATCATGTCCATATAAGAGCCATAAACATTCAACACTATGATATCTTTCCCCAAGTCCAAAGAGAAAAATGAGGTCCTTATTCCTACAGGAAAGGCCCAAGAATTTGTGAGAGTAAAGGAACATTTATTCCATCCATTCACATTCCCACCTGATCTCCCAATGGCATCAATAAAACAAAAGCCTCAATTCCTAAGTAGTTTATAGAGTTTCTGAATGATTTTATCCCCATATGTCATTGTCTCATGCAACATAATAATAGAAGGTTTAATATTGTCAAGTAATCTCTTTACAACCAACTTCTTTGAGGGATTGTCCATCCCTCTACAATTGAGGGTCATAAACATAATTTGGAACCCTTGAAAGGGGCATTTTATATAAGATCCCCAATTAAGGACAGTTGTTTCCCACACCTAAATTTTTGAGGATGCTTGTTTTTAGGTTGTAGACATGAAATATTTCCTTCCCCTTTGATTGGGTTTCAGAATTTTCTCTTAAAAAAATACTAAAACCTTGCCGCCTTCTCTGGAAAATCAAGTGTGTCTTTGCTTCTAGGTGTTGAATTGTACTTCACCGATTCCAAGGGACTAGAGTCTCGTGTACCCTTTCCATCAAAATATTAGTTCAAATTAGGCTATATAGTGGAACCTTTCAGAGCATCCACACCCTCTACAATTCTAGGAATAAGTATGCGAGGCGGTGGATTGGGTTTTTTTATACTGAACAAACAAGGTAGAAAATCACTCAAGGATTTTAGTTCTTTGGATCCAACCTCATTTCTCCATAACTCAAAAATAAAAAATTTCGAGGAAATATTTTTATTCATAGAGTGAGGTCGATGAGTATTACCTGGAAATACCTTGTTGTCCTTGTTGTAGCTGACCATGCCTTGGTTAGGTTCTTTGACCTATCCAGTGCTTGTTTTCTAAGGATAATCTATTTCTTATTTGAAGGCCATTCGATGTAACTTAAAACCCTACATCTTCTTTCCTTCTCATGGTTTGGATTGTTTCCAGTTCCAATGTATTCGGACCTCTCAGATGCCTCCTCGATGCCAAATTCTTCCTCATACTTGGATAATTTCAATATGTAGGTGTGGTTTTCCTTAACCCTTGAACAATGAAATGCAACCAGGTATACAGAGAGTCTAATTACAAATTAACCAAGATCGAGAGACAATAAGATATAAATTGCAAAGATACCCTTGAATATTAATAATGAAAAGAAGAATGAAGTGTTCACTTGCCTCTTAAGGTGGGGAAACCTTCCACTGAGCAGAGCTCCAAATAAACAACAAAATATGAGACATTCTATTCACTCCTATCTCTTTAAATAACTTTTAGATAACAAAAACCCTAACTACTTGTGGTCCTATCATAAATGGGTATGAACTACCTAGTAGGCCTTATAAAGTGGACCCTATTTAAAATGAATAACTTACTATTACTATCCATTGGCCTTATTCAAAGAGTATGGTCGCATACAATAACCAACTAACTACTATGTCGCCCAACCAAAGTAGGGAGGTTAGGGTAACTAACTATTATGCTGGTCTTATTCAAAGAGTATGGTTGCATACAATAAATAACTAACTACTATGTCTCCAAAAGTAGGAAGGTTAGGGTAGGACCCTAACATCCCCCCCTCCTCCTTCAAAAACAACATTGTCATCAAGGCTAGAGATGAGGAAATTGCTACAAAATCAAGGTTGTTTCCCATGTTACATCTTAACATGGCATGTCTTTCCACTAGATCAATACTTCATGGATTGTGCACTGACATAATTGATGCTCTTTGGTATCTAAAATTGTTATCTATTGAATCCATATGGAGCCTTCTTCATCAAGTTCTAGTAGTCTTGTTTGCACCTTGCACTTTGATCCTGCTACCTTTTTTAAACAAGACACATGAAATATTAGATGAATCTTAAATTGGGTTGGAAGAACCAGCTTCTACGACACTTGTCCAATGTGCTGAAGGATTTCATATGGTCCATAGAACTTGGGTGATAATTTTTGAGGTGTTTTGTCTTTTAATGATCTTTTTTTATATGGTTGAAGTTTGAGAAACACCATATCCTTTGTTGCAAAGGACCATTCTAAGCGATGTTGGTCTGCTTATTGCTTCATTAGGTTTTGGGCCATAACCAAGTTGTCCTTTAGTATGCAGAGAATGACTTCCTTAGTATGGAGTGTATGATCCACTGCTTGAACCTTTGAAGTTCCTAGTAAGTATGAAGTGATTGATAAGGGGTTTTGTCCATAAATTGCCTTAAATGGGGTCATTTTGGTAGCTCCATGATGAGAGGTATTGTACCACCATTCTGCAAGTGGAATCCATTGTACCCATTGGTGCAGATTTTCATAGGCGAAGCATTGTAAATAGGTTTCAAGGCACTTGTTGACTATTCTAGTTTAACCATTTGTTTGAGGGTGATATGTTATGATCATCTTTAGCTAGGTACATTGCAGTTTACATAGTTCCTGCCAAAATTTGCTAGTAAAACTAGGGTCTCGTTTTGATACAATGGAAGTGGGCATGCCATGTAGCTTAAATTTTTTATCAAGAAAGACTTGGGAAACTAAGAGGGGGGTAAATCAATGGTTAGGGAATAAAAACAAACATACTTGGATAGACGATAAACTACCACCATGATTACAAATTTGTTGTCCTCCCTTGGAAGTCCCACAATAAAATACATGTTAATGTCTGCCAAAATATGTGTTGGGATTGGAAGCGGTTGCAACACCCCTAGTGTCTTTACTGACTCTTCTTAGTGTCTTTGGAATGTGTCACATGTGGCCACAAAATCATGAATATCATTTTTCATTACCTCCTAGAAGATTGAGCAATTAGTTTGTTCATATGTTTTAAGAAATCTAGAGTGACTAGCTATAGGTGAAGAATGAAATTCCTCTAATATTCTTTGTTTTAAGGATGAATTATTTACCATAACCATGCATCCTTTATATTGCAATGTATTAGACTACCATGTATACCGCTTAGGAGGGTTGGGATCATCCTGAAATATTTGGATGATTTGATGGGTACTTTCATTTGTGACAATATGGGCATCCTCCAACCAACCTAGAATTAGTAAAGATAAGGAAAACATGGATCCATCGTCCTCAAATTGTTGAGATAAGGTATCAACAACCACATTTTCTTTAACTTTCTTATAGATAATCTCATAGTCATACCCTAGTAGCTTGGTGGCCCACTTATGTTGCTCTGGTGAGGATAATCATTGTTCAAGAAATTACTTTAGACCGTGATGGCCAGCCTTGATTTGGAAACATCACCTGAGGAGGTATAGGTGCCAAGTCTCTACGACATGTATGATGGCCATCATTTCTTTATATGTAGATTTACCCAAGTTGTGCTCACATAATTATTTACTAGTGAATGCTAAGGTGCACCCTTCTTGCATCAATACTATGCCAAGACCTCGGCTAGAGGCATGGCATTCTAGGACAGATGTATTAGTAAAATACAACACTACTAAGACTGGAGTTGTGCACATGGCATCTTTTAAAGTTGAGAAGGCTTGTTCCGTGGTGTCATTACAAACAAAGGCATTCTTCTTGAGTAGACAGGTTAAGGGAGATGCAAATTTTCCATAATTTTTGACAAACTTCATGTAGTAACCTATAAGGCCAAAGAATCCTCTCAATCTCTTCAAGGTTTTGGGACATGGCCAATATTTCATAGCTGCAAATTTCTTTGGATCAACTCGTACTCCCTCATGGATGACAATGTGACTCAAACATTCAACCTCTGAAACGCCAAAAGAACATTTGAAGTGTTTTAAAAATAGTTGGTGGTCATGTAGGAGTTGCAAGGCTCTATCAATGTGCTTGATGTGGGATTCCCATGTCTTATTTTAGATCAAAATATCATCAAAGAATACTAGCACAAAATTGTGAAGGAAGGGCCTAAAGATCTTGTTCTTGAGGCTCTAAAAGGTTTATGGAGAATTGCAAAGGCCAAAAGGCATCACTAAAAACTCATAATGACCTTCATATGTATGAAAATATATCTTATGAGTGTCTTCCTCTTTCATCCTAATTTGGTGGTAGCCTTAGTGGAGGTCTAATTTTGTGAACAACTGGGCTCCATGGAGTTCATCCAAGAGGTCATCAATAATTGAAATAGAAAATTTATCCTTGATCATCAACTTATTGAGAGATAAAAAAATAGGACACGTGCACCAAGTACATTTCTTCTTTAATACCATAACCATCAGTGATGAACAAGGGCTAGTGATGGGACACATGACTCTTGCCTCCAACAATTCCTAAATGATTTTTTCAATTTCATTTTTCTATGCAAAAGGGTGCCTATAAGGACACACATTGGGTGATTGACCATCTGGAATAAGGGGAATACCATGGTCATGTTCCCCATGTGAAGGTGGTAAAACTTGAGGCAATTCAAAGATGTGATGCTTAAAGAGAACTAATTGCAAATTTGGGTGAATTTTTGGTGGTGTGGTGTCAATCACTTGTATGGAATTGAATTGTGCAATAACACTCCAGTGGCCTTTCTTCAACAACTTCTCATACAATGAGAGGTTATAATATTAAGGGAACTAGAGGTAATCCCCTTGAGGGTATGTTTCTTCCCTTCCCATGTGAAGAAGATGCACAATTCCTTGAAATCGATGTTGACTGGTCCCAAAGTGTGTAGCCATTATACCCCAAGAACTATATCACAACCATATATTTAATTGGAAAACATATGAGTTTTAAGCTGATACTTTCTCATTTGTAGTTTCACATTTTCACATCTTCCCCCACATTTCATCGTACCACCATTAGCAGTCATAATTTGAAAATTAGAGATGAGGCGTACATAACATTGGGTGTCTTGTGCCACTCTCCTATGGATAAAATTGTGTGTTCTACTTATTTCAATCAACACAATCACTTTCTGATGCTTGATGCAGCCAATTAATTTCAAGGTTTGTGGCATTGAGAAACCATAGAGAGCATGGATCGAGAAATTTGGGGTTCCTCAAGAGGATCCTGCAAGGGGGCTTCCTCTTCCATGGAGGGGGTGGTGTCTTCCAAATCTTGTTTAGGTGTAGAGTCCATTGGAATGTCCTCTAAGTAGTTATGTGGATACACATACATTTGAAATAATTTATGTCGTTTACATTTGTTCTCTTTGAAATAACATTCATCATAATTATAGCAAAGATGGAGGTGTTGTTGTTCTACCATCTCTTCTGGAGATAACTTGTGGATGTAGACCGATTATGAGCTAGAGGGACTGGGAATAGTTTCCATCGGGGGGTTAGGGAGAGTGTTGAATAAATGTCTCATGTGTTGTGCATTGATCACTATCTCAGCTTATTTGGATCTATCATAAGCTTACAACCATGTTTGTGGGCACTAAATCATAACATGTGCTTTAATTTCATCCTTGATACCACTGATGAAACATTCTTTAAAAAATAAATCTGATTGACCCTTTGTGTGGATAACCAATTGCTCAAATGTTGTGATATGTTCCATAACTGTACTTGTTTGGCTTAATTTTGTCATGCATCCCAAATGGTGAGTGTCATGCTCAAAACAAGCAGAAAGTATTTGCACAAACTAGGTCCATGCATTGTATCCTTTATAATCCTTCTTATAACATTGCCACTACTACCAATGTTCAAAATCCAAATATAAGACCCCCACATGTAGTTTGTTTAGGGCATCAATAATTCCATGGAGAGAGAAATAGTGTTCCAATTGGGTAGCCCACCCTGAAGGATCCGACCCATCAAATTTGTTCATGTCCACCTTTGGAAAACAGAGCCCTAAATTGTCATCTTGGAATGTGTTCTGGTGGTTATTCTGAAACATGGGTGTGTCTTTTACTTTCGAGGGTGTGAATTCCTCTTTGGTTGGTTCAATGTGTGGATCACTTACATGAAGACCCACATATGTTGCTTCTATTTTCAAGAGGTTGGTTTGTTGTGTCACTACTTCTTGCACCTATAGAAATGTTGTTGCAAGGGTGGTTACTATTTCTTCTAGCGATGTGATCTGAGAGGATTGGCCCTGATTTGGTGTGACTTCTTGTTGGTTTAAGAGTGGGCCATGTTGCGAGTTCGAATCATGGGACCAAAAAAGACAAAATATCACTACGGTGACAAAATATGAAACGTCCCCTTGGGAGAAAAACTTTCACTAGCAAACTGCAAAGGTTAGGATTTGATCCACCTAATGACAAATCACTTGTCATTTAAATATGGAACACATCTCTAGTCCAAAAAACAAAAAATATACTAAAATTCGGAGGTGTGTTGGCTCAAGAAAGATCTCTAATACCACTTGTGGTGTTCGTTAACCCTTGAACAATGAAATGCAACCAAGTATACAAAGAATACAATTGCAAATTAACTAAGAAGATGAGACAGTAAGATAGAAACCTCAAAGAGACCCATTGAATATTAATAATGAAAATAAGAATGCAATGTTTACTTGCCTCTTAAGGTGGGGTGACCTTCCACTAAGCATAGCTCCAAATACACGACACATGACAAGACATCCCATTCACTCCTATCTCTTTAAATAGCTTTTAGATAGCAACAATCCTAACTACTTGTGGTCCCATAATAAATGGGTACCAATTACCTAGTGGGCCTTATAAAGTCGACCCTCTTTATAATGAGTAACTAACTATTACTATCCATTGGCCTTATTCAAAGACTATGACCACATACAATAAATAACTAACTACTATGCCACCCAAAGTAGGGAGGTTAGGGTAAGTAGATCATTAGAGGAAATTTTGGCCTAAAATGGGCCTCCGAAGGAAAACATAAAATAATAAAACCGTATGCCGCATCACACTAAGTTAGAGGTGTATCTAGCGAAGGTTTATATATATTTCTCCATTAATTATATTTGCCATATAAACTAGATTAATTTAGAGTTAAGAAGTGAGAGTTAAAAATAATAATGAGAATTATAAATTTTGGTGCATATACAATAAATGATAATTATCATTTATTATGCACATACATGAAACGATGATTGATAGTGGATAAAAAATAATTTACATACAATAAATATAGTATTTTTCTTTTTGAAATTTATTATGTTGTACAAGTGTTTTTTAATATTTAATAATAAATTTTAATTTAAATATTATATTAAAATTTAGTCAATAATAATTAAAAAATCTAATCTAATGATGTAAATAAAATAATGTTTCATTACTACTATTACTATTATTAAATCACCACACATAATATCTCACTATATAAACATATCATTAGAATGAAACATTTTTTTTATAACCATAATAAAAACTTACCTTATTAAAATATTTTTTTAACTATAATTAAATTTTAGTTATTTTGTGCTAACTCAATTGATTAAGGTGTAGGTTTAGTATGCTAGGTGAAGGGTTGATGCAAGTTGATGTGATCCCTAGTACTTAACTTATTTTCATCATTCTTATTTCTTATTATATTTAATCTTAATGATTTTCTCATTTTCATATAAAAAATGACATAAATTATTATTTTTCATATGTATATTTAAATTAAAATAAGTAGTAATAATTTTATTTAATCTTTACTAAAATTTAATTTAATATTTCCATTTTGTATTTTTTTTATATGTTTTATTAAAACTAATGTATGTTTTCACTTTTTATTACATTATAACTTTTTATTACATTCTAATGATAGTATACTTATTGCAATTTATTAAATTGTAATGATAGTATACTTCAAACAATTTCAATTTTATTGGAACTTCTTTTTTTATATTTTAATAATGAGATTAAAAATTAAATTTTTATTAGTATTTTTTTTTATATTATATTGTTTTTAGTTTTTAGCTAGTAATTAAAGGATAAAATTAATAAATGGACACGAATTTTATTGGAAGTCATGAACTTTCCCTCAATAATTTTGGCACATTTTAAGATTATTATAATTAAAAAAATATTAGACAAAAAGTTTTCTTTTACACTTTTTAACTCATTCCAATTAAAAAGTAATTTTAATTATATTTTAAATCTATAAGTATTCCAATTCTTATTGTTTTAAAATACATGTTTTTTTTCTTTTTTTCTTAAATCAAAATATTATTTCTTCTCTTAAATAAATTAATTCCAAAATCATCCACTATGAAATAATTATTATGGATTTTTTTTTAAATATGTGGAGGTAGTTGTATTTTAAAATATTAAATATTTAATATCTCAAAAATATTTATGATATCAAAGGGGAATAATATTTTTTTAATATATAGAGGTTGTTGTATTATAAAATATAAAATATTTAGTGTCTCAAGAATATTTATCATATCAAGGATGATTTCACCAAGATCTTCTCCAAGGTGTGGTTTATGTGTGGTTAACTATTGTCAAATGAAAGTGTGACAAATAAGATTCTTTGACTTTTAGATGTCCAACTCAACCATTATGGTTGGCCAAAATTTTTGAAATTCTATTATTTATTGAATTTCCAACTCATCAACCATATTTTCTCTTATAAGGCCCATTTTAGCCCAAAATTTCCTCTAATGATTACTATCTGTTTACCTTATTCAAAGAGTATGGCTGCATACAATAACTAACTAACTACTATGTCACCCAAAGTAGGGAGGTTAGGGTAGGAACCTAACAATAGGAAGGTGCCCATAATAGTGATATCATAAACATCTAAAAGGTATCCCTTCATAGTCTAGATTGAGACAAAAAAGATCAACTCACCTTCTAATATCCAGTGACTCTTCTAGAGCTTTGCACACCTATAGCCCTACAAAGATTCAAGACATGCCATAATACCCAATCTCTTGGAAGAATAAGTTTGCTTCATAAAAGGTACCTAAAGAGTTACACTTTTTTTTATAACACCTCCTTAGACCAAAAAATCAATGGAAAACCCAGAATATGAACCCATACTGGAACAATTTATGCACTAGTCGAATGAGCATCAAATTCTATGTGTCATCTCTTCAAGAACATGGATTGAGATCCCCACTTCTATTGTTAGTGCAATACTTTTTATGCTTCTTCAGTCATCCTAAAAACCCAAATCAACCATCCTTTCACTAGAATCAGGGTGCATGGAGAGGCCCCACCACAAACTCCTCACTACTCATTATCTTCCTACCAATGCCTGATCATTTCCATAATGTTGTTGAGTTTAATTTTTTTGCCCAAGTTTAGGCTAATGAATTCTTATGTCTTTTTTATACATTTACATCTCTTTAGCTTTCTTGAAACCTCTTGAGATTGAATCCCAACCACATTCGAGTTTGAAGATGGGGCACCACTTAGTAATTTCAGATCCAACATAGTTCCCACAAAACTAGAGCCAGAAACATAATCTTGTTGTTTGATTACACAATTGTAAAGCAAATCAATATCTTTCTAGGTATCATTCATTGTGTTTTCAGATTCATACCTAGAGTGAAATAAACGATCCTCCTCCTATGTCCCTACAATTATGGTTGATGGATCCATAGGATCGAGTTTGTAACTCTAAGAGTGGGGCAAAACTCTTAGGAAATTATGGTTCTTGGATTGATTGTTGAGAAGTCCCATATCCTCATTCTTCATCTATCCTAAGGTTTTGACACTCTATACACTCAGTTCTCGCACCAACTCACCTAGAATCACAATGAAAGTCTCCTCTAGGGGTTTGGACCCCAAGTGGTGTAGCTTGTTGGAGTCTTGTAATGCATCCACATGACCTACACAAGAGTTAGACCAGATTGCTTGACCCTCCAATGGAGCATCGGTGAAGTCGACAACTTCCTCCTCATACCACATTCTATCTTCCACGTTTTGTAAGTCTGACATCAACGATGATAGGTTTTATCATTGTCCACTTTAGATGATCCTACAAAAAACCTACTCCTGAAACCCCATACTACACAAAAATAAATTGAATCAATGACCTTCTCTATATACTAAGCCTTGGAGTAGCTCCAATGAAACTAAAACTCATTATTATTTGCATTTGATAACCCCACAGACTCTCCTTTTATATTCTTTGTGATCTTAATAGTACAACTGAGCAACCTCTCCAGTAGTGGGATAATATGAGTGTTGGAGGGGTATTAGGGTAATCATGTTTGACTAGGGTTATGCATACCATTTGAGGAGTGTAGTGCTCATGATAATCGGATTTCAAGGTTATTAGATTTTTATCAAGACAACACTAGTCTAAATGTATACAATAGATCTATGATTTAAAGTCACGTATGGCAGTATCCACTATGCTCTCATAGTATCCTACCTCAATGATAATAAATATTTTGACTTTAAAGACTATGATGTTGCCCCCCTTAAATAGACTATGTGGACAAATTGTCGTTAGTATAGGTCTATCGTGTCATAGTATCAAGGATAACATATCATTATTCTAAGGTCTCTTCTACTCCAATGTTGAATTTATCAACACAGTGACGAAATTCAACACATGATCTACCCTTCTAGGGTTTCCTCAGTCCATGAGTTGTAGTGTTCATGCTCACGATAATCCATTGACTGTTCAATATAAGTAAAGGTTATGAAAAAATTCTCTTTACAAGCTCATCGTGCTCATGATAATCCATCGACCGTTCAATATAAGGTAAGGTTATGAAAACTTTCTCTTTACAAGCTCAACTCAAATAAAGAGGATAAGATTTAAAATAGACCAAAAAACACAATGGAAAACCCTAGCTAGTTTGATGGAGGTAGAGTGTATTCATGTACTTACAAACATGTCCATTATTTTAATGTGATTACCAACATTACTAGTCTTCCCACCTACATTTAATTACAATGGTGCTTCTTCAACATATCTGTTAACCCTAAAATCTGTTGTGGGTATCTCTTGGTGGAATCCATAGCTATCTCAGAGACAATGACCCCAAAATTTTTGAGCATTGGGATTTGCCCTGGGAATATAATTCATCCCATTCTCTAGCCCAAAAGTGAGAGTGAGAGTGTTGGTACCTTGCCAACGCAACACAATATAGTCATTTAAAAGTTCAATATGTCACTTGGAGGAATTGAACTTGGGTGGGAAGGATAACAACCATTCCTCCCAACCACCATGGTAGTTCCAATTGACATACTCAAATATATTCTATTGAATAGAAATTACTATATAAATCTCATTTGAAACATTATTTTACAATATATAATTACCCCAATGCAAAATACTATATATATTTTACTCTCAAACATCATATTTATATGTTGGAAGATATTCTACCAAAATGATGATATATAATAATGAATGCACCAATACCGAGTGTTTATTGATTGCCTCCATTGAGTAGAGTTGTGAAGCTATGGTATAATGGCAAAGTTATAGAAATTTACAACACCAACTCAAGATAATAAAGATGAATAATAACTAGGAGGTGAATTTCCTATTCAAGATCCTCATGTTGGAGAAGGATTGCATACTTGGGTGAAGCAAAATTGAAACCTTCTAGTGGCTGATATTGTTCCATGGTTAGCCATTATTTCGATAATTTGCTTCTTTTATCATTATTAGACTTTTTGATATTCTATTGGTTGTGGTTTATGTTTCACCTTTGATTTTGCAATCTTAATTCAATGCTTCAATGGAATAGAGTTTTGGTTGAAAAACTCAAATAGATGTAAATATATAATTCC
>CBVK0101060305.1:0-23716 GCA_900067695.1 Picea abies
TGCATGAAATCACTATTTTTTGTTGTTTAAAATCCATTTATGAATGCATAAATGGATTCGACATGCTGAAAAACCTCTGGGGCACTCGGATTATACATAAAAAATCCCTCAAATCTATGGATCTAACAATTTCTTGTCGAATTTCGAACAGATGTCCCTAAAAATATCGCAAAAAAAATTTGTTTCATAAAACGTTTAAACTATAACATTGTGAAATAATTATACTAAAACTAGATGACGATTTTTTATTTATTTATTTTTTTAATTAAACAATGCAATTTCCCATATGAACAAGGTATATTATCACTTCAATATTTTTAACCAATCATAAAACAAAGCATAGAATTAACAATCATAAATCATAAAACAAAGAATAGGATTAACAAATATCAAGTTTGAGATTCCTTTATTAAAGGAAAACGTGTGGGGGAGATGTCATCACCTTTGAAGATTAAGATTATCTTTTGATATACACTTCCTTATAATTTTTGGAATCATCTATCGATTATTTATTATATTTTGATTCTTTTCCTCTATGTTGGTTCATTTGAATATTAAAAAAAATAAAAATTGAGGGATGCTCCCTTAATATTAGTTTCATTATCCATTCCCCGTCAAGAAGTGTGTGTGATTTGTGATGCATTCCACACTTTATGACAAATGTTATATCTCGTAAGCCAAATGGTCATGATAGCCATGCAACAAAATATATTACTCTTGGGGATTATGACCAATGCAATTGGTAACATCAACTTTAATATTCAGATGTCTGGGAAAGAATCCTAATAAAATTGCGTGGAACTTAGATATATGAACTACACTCGGTTTTTATATATAACACTAATTCATCCAAGGTATGAATTTTCCATTGATGCTTGAATTTTTCATTGTGTTTATTTTTCCATACACATAGACTCATTACTAACAAACACAATTTACTCAAATACTTATCCTCCCAATCATATTATCTAGTGAGTGTTACCTCCAACTCTTCACTCTATATTTTGAAATTTTGTGTAGAATTCCACTACACTCTTTAATGGATACTTTTTATCCTTTTGGAAAAAACAAATAAGAATTTTAAGTCATACTTTTGTGCCTTTTTTTCCATTCATGTTGCGAACATCAATTATAATCTAATATATATTTAAAACTCTTCAAAGATATATATATATATATATATATATATATATATATATATATATAGGTATCCCCTTTATTGTTATGGATGACACTTTATTCCACCCTAAAATAACTTATAGTTTACCACATGATGTTAATCCACTTCACAATACAAAAACATAATTGCAATCGACATTCTAAATGTGATTAAGTGGTAATCACTTTAGGAACGTGTTTAAATGTGATATAATATCTGAACAATATTACAAAATGACTTCTAAATGGTGTTGAGGAGGGGACCCAAGACCCAAGAGAGAGGCTTTTTGATGGACAAATTGATGTCAAGGTCCCTGCATTTATATGAAGTTCATTAGAAGCCTATTTTTTGGGTAAGGGTGAACACTTTTATTTTTATTTTTGGGGAGATATAAATTTGAGATGGTCCCCTCCTAGTTTCCCCACATCATTTAGGGTAGTCATTGGTGTCTTCCCTCTCTACATATTGGAAGATTGATCGCAGTAATACTTACTTGTATTTCAAGTAGGTCCTCACCTAAGATATTCCTTGATGGTGATTGGTCATCTTTCTCTCTATCAGGGTGCTCCTCGAGGTGATAATCATGTCCAACACATCTTGTAGTTTAATTGTAATTGCAAAAATAATCCACTTGACCTAGCTTCCACCAACTTTTATCCAACTTTATGCCTCCCACTCTTTAATATTTTCTATATTCTTATGTATCCTCTCCCACTAAGGGAGTGGATGTCTCCTCTTCCTCCTACCCCACCAGGGGAAATCCATGTTTGGAGGCAATCCATGTTTGGAATTGTCTTATGCTACCCTTAGGGTATTTTTCCCACTACCATTGATATTTGAATTTAGTTTTATAGGTTCCTTTCTCATGGATGCTACATGTCCAATGGTAGATGTGGATGTTGTTCTATTTTCTCAACATTGTGTGTAGCCTCCCCTCTAATGTTTGTTTCATTTTTGAGTGGAAGACAACACACCTTTCCCTTTTCTACCTCATGATGCATACAAGTAGTTTTTGGTATTGTACCCTTTACCTCTTTGTTTTGTTTCATGGCTTGGATATCTCCATATTAGATTATTTACTTCTTTCCCATTTTATTTAACATTTGTTAACGACAACTAGACTAGTCAATTCCATGGTTTAGTTCTTTTCTATCAATGAATGACTAATAGATTCTTGCAATAAGATGATTCCCTTTTTTTTAGAATCGGTGTCTTTTTGGTAGCCAACGTTTTCATGTGTACATGCTTTCTGTAGTTTGGTGTTTTAATATTCTCTTATTGCTAACCCCCTCTCATGCTTTTGGTAGCTAGTTTATCTCATATATTAATACTTTCATTAGTTTTGTTTGTGTCACCATTAGTACTTAGGTCTTGCTTTCCATTTCCAACATTTTTTTGGTTGTTGTGCATGGTTTCTAGTGATCTCATTTTCCTTTTTTTTAATCTATGAAAACATGACATCTTGACATTTTGTTGTTGTTGTTGTTGTTGTGCATGATTTCTAGTGATCTCATTTTCCTTTGTTTTAATCTATGAAAACATGACATCTTGGAGGTCATCTTACCAAAATAGTCAAAACCATGGAATTGTGAGGCTTGAGGATCATTTCTAACATTAGTTTGAAGCTACCTTTCAAATACAAGGATGTAGGTGTTATCTTATTTATCATTTATCATAACTTATAGGAAAAGGTTTCATACCCTTTACGTATCATACATAATCAATTAGGATTATATGGAAATAGTCTTTAAAGATTAGTTACAACAAAGTGAAGATATATTATCCATACTTATCATGTACACAAAACATGATTAGATTATTAATGAGTCAAATATAGAAAAACATGAAGAGTCATAAATCATCAATTTTTTTTAGGAATATGAAGAAACAAATCAGTGTCCATGGAGCAAATTCATTATTACAATAAAATGTTTAGACATATCTCTTACCTTGGAACTAAAATTGTATCTTTAATGGTAAATGGAAATCCATATTATTAAAAATATCATAAATTTGAGTGATGATATTCTCATGTGCACATTTACAATAATCTTTCCTTCATGACTTCCATCTTACTTGTGAATATTGAAACTAGAATATTCTTCAAAATGTGGAAGAGTATAACAATCTTGAAATCATCCTAGTCTAGGAAGATAAGCCTACATTTGGACATATTCTAGGAAATACAAGAAACATATACACCATTTTTCCCCATTCATACATACACAACTTTATATGTGAATGAAGTAAGGAATTATTTCATGTTTTTTTCCAAGGAAAACCTCATAAGGAAACTCTTGGGCACTTCTCCACATTTTGCATATGGTACCTAGCATAAACTTATTTGCACTAATTATGATGCCTAACATGATGGGACATCAAGGGACATAGGAAATAGAGGAAACCAATTTGGGGGATCGACCCTGAGACCTCCTACATGAATCTCAATCATTCAACAATTGGAGCTAACCCATCAAGATGGAATTATTTCATGTTATGCCAACTTTGTTTCATATTCTATCTAATATAGATAATGCCGCAACATATGATATAGAAGTCACGCTATATAGTTCCATGCTCTTAAAAATTATAAAACATTTATCCAAGGTGAAAAAAAATCACAAGTGTTGTAATCACTTGCTAATGAAGCACACAAACATCTTCCCTCACCTTTGCAATATCTTTGATATTATTGCATTAGATTCTACAACATTTCTTTTTAGCACGTTCAATGGTGAACCATTGGGCCAAATCAACCAAGAAAGTTCATTTTCAATGAAATGTGTAATGACACTATACATTGATAACAAAAAATGAACTTTCAAGATTATTAATCAATTGAACCATCAATATAACACTTTGTAACAAAATTGAAACATTTGAAAAGATTGAGGATGTGTTTAATGCATTTCATATTAGGAAGTTACTTTGCTTTTAACACAACCTCAATATTTTAACATATCCATTCTTTCCTACACTAAGATATGTGATGAATGACCACCTCATTTTTTATATAGTAGCAAACTTGATATTTCAGAACACTAAGACTTAGAATCTATAGATTCCTATGTAGGTTATGACGATGAAACCTTGTTTCCCTAGACAATTTAGTATCAAGAAAAGATCATAGATGAGTTCCCTAGTCATATACACAATTTAAATACTTTTCCTACAACAAAATAGAGTAATGCGACATAAGGTTTATGAAATTTTTGCACTTCAAGAGATAGAGTCTAGATTAAGGACTATGCCTTACTGAGTTGGTCAAGGTGGTAGGAAAAATAACAATCAGTTCTTTTGTGACACAATTTTAAATGAGTTGGATAATCACCACACTTTCTATTCTTATGATTTTAAATTTGTATCAAGGGATTCTAGTCATTTTTGTACTCCAATCAATGACTAGTATGACAATTTAACTCTTGCCTTAAGTGAAAAGGTTTCAAAAAACATAGTAACAATTACACTTTTCCTTACACCTAAATGGGGTGTTAAGGAGGCACATGAAGGATCTAGACACATGTCTAGAGGATAGACAGATGGAGGGGACACCTAGCATGGTCAAGGGTGATGAGGATACAAGTGAGGGGGTTGTGGAGGCCTTGAGCCATCATGGCTCACTATCCATATGCAAAACTTAAAGCTTCTTATCTTTGTCAAGGACAACCCTTAACTAAGGGTATTATGGTAGGAGTGAGTGTAGATACAATTACATTGATGGTGATTTAAAACAAGAAAATTAAACACTCAAGGAAATAAATGGGCACAATCAGCTCTAAAGGGATATGGTTATATGTTTTAGAATGTTGTGGGTTTATCTACTTGAATAGTTGATAGCCTCACTCTTTGTCATTGGAATTTTGGTCTCGACCTGCTAATCTCTAATATCCACCCTTGGGTCATTAACCTTAATCAATATCAATGGCATTCATGGTGGGTTGTTAGCTTTTGGATTCTCTATTTGGAAAGGATGGAGAGTAATTGGGAGTATAGGCTAGGGGAAACTAGTCAAGAGATACATAGAGGGAGGCTGAGAAAATGCAAGGTGAACTTTGTCCCTCCTCAAATTCACTTAAGGAATAGGTAGTGTCCTCAATAGCGGTAGTGTTAGTATCATGCAATGGTTAATTTTCTATATAGGTAAAGAGAGAAATAGAGAAAATTGAAACCATGGTCAAGGAAAAAGGAGCATAAATTCCAATGTTAAAGTAGATGAGAAGATATTGTCTTGCCTTGAGTTCTGTTATACTAGCAACAAACACCCTTTACTATTTTAGACTTTAATCCTCTTTGAACGCTAAAATGGTATAGAGTCCCTCCCTTTATTTTAAATTTCTTACATATACATTGTATGCTTTCATTTCAATTTTGGATGTCTTTGAAGCCCACCTTGACTCCTTTGTTTTAATCTATCCAAGATCCCCATTATCTCACAAAATTTTGAATAACTTGTGAAAATATCACTTTACTTACTTAGAAGTTTAACTCTCAACATGTTTCACAAAAACAAATATTTACATGCGATAAATAACATGTTGGAAGAAAATGATTTCCTTTTTTTCCACGAGAAAATATTGCTCCTTATATTCAAAAGAGTATAAATGTTTACAGCATCGAGACAAATTACAACTACCACAACCAATCAAGATACAACTACAACAGCGAATCAAATCTGATGTAATCCTATACAACAACAGATCTGGGCGAAAGCACGAATACATGGATCAAAGCTGGCAATAGAACTACAAATCAGCAACAGTCATAATCGCCGAGTTAACATGGCAGCTAGTCTAATTATGAAATTGTTGAGAGGGATCTACTCAAATTTTAATCTTGGAAGTGATGCCTTCGTGTCCGTCCTCCCAAAATGTGAAGTAAATTTGTAGGGGAGGGAGGTGCAAAGCTTTTTTCGAGAGGATGTCAGCCTCTTTGTTTTCATTGCGAAAAATATGGAGGAAGGTGAGATTCCTGAAAAGAATAGTAAAGTCTTTTGGGCTTCCACACCTTTTGCGGTCGTTTCTGTGTTCCCTGTTTCTGATAAGATGCCGAGGGTTGTGAATGCTGAAAATCTGAAGGAGGAGTAGTCTTCTGAAATCCTGTGTTTCGCTTATAGAGTCCTGCCAGTGATGTACCTGGAATAGTCTTTCCTTCAAATGGCTGTGGAGAAGTGATGAAGGAGGAAGGATCCAACGGGTTCTGTGTTCCCAGATTCTTATAAGATGCCGAGGGTTGAGAATGCTGATAATCTAATGGAGGAACAGTCTTCTGAAATCCTGTGTTTCGCTTAAGGGGACCTGTCAACGGTTGAGGGGGTGGAACTGAGGGGGAAGGTGGAGTGGGGGTAGATAAATTATTTCCTTGCAACACAACATGTTTCAAAAAAAAATATTTTCTTGTGACCCGGAAGTCACAACATTCCTCTCTTGAAAAATAAGTTTCTCCTACGACAAAGGAAACTTACCCAATCCTTTATTACATTGCCCAAATGATTTTACCATACGAAATGTTGATTTGACATTTGATGTGATGGCTTTTATATTTTTGAAAAAGGGTTTTCTAAAACACAAATGGTCAATTTTCATAGTTTCCACCGCACTAGGAAATGACCACGATTCACACACAATGTTTTCGACCACACGGTCCACCTCACAGAATGACCACTCACTGCACAACATGTGAGTCCTTGACCTATTTAGTTCTCACTTTAAATTTTATTTAAAGGAACAATGGAATAAAGGGGAGAAGGGCACACAAGATTGAACATTTTATGCATAAGAGAACCCTGTTCCATCGCTCTTCCACCTTGTCATGCGAGTTCAAAATAAAATAAAAGAAAACGACCCCATTCCCCTGCTTCTCTTCATAACACCCTCAGGGCACAACAATTGGGTATCTCAAAACCCCTTAAATATTGGTGACATACCCATACCCACTTCGTCTTTTCCCACTTCCGAGCATGTTGAAATTTGTGGCTGAATATATCTAAACCATCTTGTAAATCCTGCGTGCACCTTTAGTTTGGTTGGTTAGGGATAGATTCATCATTCTCGAGAGCACAAATATATTTTTGGTTGAAATTTTCTCTATTGCGACGTTGATCTCACTTTTATTTCCTTCTCCAAATGTAAAGAAGAAAATATTTTAAGTTCTTTTACTTTATCTTTGCCTTGTGATTCAAAAGAATATTCCTCACTCCCAAATTCCCTAAAAATAAAATAGTTGTACACCAATCATCAATTGAAGTTTTTAAGGGAAACTGCCTAATCACTTAACAAAGTCTTCACCATGAAAAATTCACCTAGAATCAACAGGTAGGATCCTCTCATAATAATATCCCTCTACACTAACATTTGCATTAATTAAGAATACTAATCATGCTAACATCCACTTTTGTTTATATGCGTGAATTATAGGAACAACCATGGCCACTTACAAGAGAAGAAGTGAAAAGGAAATGATCATTGAGGTTAGCTCGGATGGAGAGGAAGAAGAAATATGAATAAACACCTCAAGTCCCATCCATAATGACACCATTTGTATTGTGAATAAAGGTGTGGCATGTTAATGGTGAGAACTCTACTAGATGTTTCAACATGAATCCTACCTTGAAATGTCATAAGATGATCAAGCCCTGGGTATGTACCAGATGATAAGATGTTCACGACTTCACAAGGTATCTTCTCACATATATGTATTCCCATGCATCGAGGCAGTCTCATGGATCATCTTCCAAGTGGATGTGGACAATAGGATAATTAGAGATCCTCCAGGAAAAGCCATATTCTCATTCAATTCATCATTCCTACACACATGATACAAGATCCCTATTGAGGAAATTGAACTTACAGAAGAATGGATGTTGCAATTCCCTTTAGATTGCAAAGAAGTGATGAAGAATTGGTGGGACCTAGGGATAAAATTCAAAACTAGGAAGTTCAGTATCTATCCACTAGGATGTTGAGGAATCCATACCATTTGGGAGCAACTCTACTTTGCAGGCTCTATGGGGAAGAAAATGCCATGAAGTTCAAAGAATCACGGGTCCCTTTAATGCACAAAATAACAACGATTGGTCATGTATTCAATTGGGTAGATATCCTTTCTACCACCCTGGAGGATATTGTATCAATTGCAAAGCACATAGTGCTAGTGAAACATCGAAAATTTCACATTTCTTCATACTTTCTAAATTTGGTATGTATGGTGCATGCCTTCCAAAGAATGGGATGGTAGTTTGAGAGATAATCCAATTCATGTATATTTCTAAGATCTATGGGAACACAAATATTGTGTTCATTGTTACAAGATATGTGAGAATTTCCCAATTCCTTTGTTCCAACTGTTGTTTTGTGCTCTAGAACCATGTATGTCAGATAAGGCAATGCATGCAGTTGGAAATATTGGGGATTGGTTTGTTTTGGAGAACGAGACTTATATTAGAATATATGGCTCAACCAAACCTCTCCACTTATTTCCAAAGTTTGTACTTGATAAGTTTTCCATGTAGGAAGAAGCATTCTAGGCCCTTGTGCATAGATTTGGAGTGACACTCACTAGAGACAAAAAACTACCAGGGCTACCACTCCCTTTTTTCTTGGGATCCTATAATTTTAAAGACACCAAAGAGGCACAAGTTGAAGCTGACATTCTGGAAACATCCCATTTCAAGGAGGAGAGATTCCATAGACATGAGCCCCTGAAAGTTTTCATTCAACATAGTCGGATTTGCATGCATAGGTTTCCCTATGAATCTGAAGCATGGAGAGAGGAAGAAATCTATAAAAGGGCCACCAAATATGATAACGCTATTTTTTGGATAAGAGGAAGCTCTCAGACATAGAGATACGTTACAGAAAGAAGAAGCAACTAGAGTAGTAGCAAAAAAGGAAGGGTTATTGAAGGATGTTGAAGAGACTTCAACAAGAAGTAGCATAAGTGGAGAGGAATATAAATGAAGAAAAAGAAAAAGAACAAATAACACTTCAAAAAGAAAAAGAATAAAAGCTTAAATGTGATGAAGAAGAAATGAAGAGAAAGGAGGAAGAGGAAAATAAGGCTCAAGAAAAAATCCAAGGCACTAATCCAATGGATACCATTCATCTTGAGACTTCTTCTAGCACACCTTTGATTGGAGGTCATTTCCCTTTGTGGGAAATAGGATTAGGATAATTTACAACTTCCATGGCTGCCAGAGTAGCAAACCTAGACTCTTTCAATTTTGACAAGGCCCGGGGCAGAATTGTGAAGCAAATAGTGAAGATACTTCTCATTCCTGGTATTCCAACTCTCTCAGTAAATACAAAAACACTCGTGGTTACAGATATTTGGAAATACCCCCTGGATATAGCCTCAGTAGGAGTGACATTCACCCAAGCCTCTTAACAGAACCTTATAGACATGGCTAAATAGATCAAGGATTATAAAGACAAGGTAAATAGCTTAGAAGAATAAGTAAGATATTAAAAGGGGGATATAACATATCATTTTTTAAGTCAGAGCATGTTCCAAAGAAGTACAGGAAGAATTTTGTGCCATAGTCAAACAATTATATACTAATTTGTAGGAATACCAAGACTTGGCTTCCTAGATGATAAATTTTTTTGATTGGGTCAAGACAAAAAAAAGTAGAATTACAAGGGGAATGTCTAGCCATGGACGAACTAAAAAAATGGCCTGAGAACCTTGATGCACCAACAAACCTCCCAATAATTTTTGATAGAGAAAACTAGTTGAACTACACAACACTTATAAATTTCCATAGAATTGGAGAGAAACTAGAAAAATACATAACATATTTGATCGACAATTGCACAAAATTTCACACGGTAGCAGAAAGGTTAATTGATAGGTGTAGATTACCCAAGACTAGAGACCTGGGTAAACTGAGACCACCATAGCAGATTCAAACAAAATTGGAGGTAACAATACACTATTGAGAACTCTCTACAAGGATACATGACAGAGTGACCATTGCAATAATGAAGGATGATTTAGTGGTGACTCCAAAGATCAAAGTTGGATAATCTCCTTTTTTCTCACATTAAATAAAGAAATGAAAAACTGATTCCGAGACTCAATTGTTTATGAAATTACATTGGAAAATGTGTTATTCACAAGAATGATAGGGATCTCTACTTATCATGAAGTATGTACAACCTACTTCAAGGAAAAAGCTAAAGGACTTATTTAATATTTGATTTTCAATCATAATATACAATGTAAAGTAGGAAAAGGAGAAATTTAGGAATGTCAAGTGTTGCAACTGTCAGTGAGGAGTCAAGGAGTCCCAATAAACAATTGCAATCTCAACTATATATGTCCAAGAACACCCATTTGAAATAACTCTTACTTTTTGTATTTTTGAACTAATTTTGAGATTTTAATGAGAAAAGGCCCTCGAGGCCATTTTGGAGAGAAGAAATTCGGTGTATGTGATGTGTACATTGCGAACTACTTCCAGTTTATGTATTATCAATTCACTATTGTAACATTATATTGTTCATTTGATAGACTGCTCTTCTATGAATTTTATAACTTTGCATCCCATTACTTTTCCAATATTGTTGTTCTGAGTTGATGAATGGATGGTGATGAATAATATTGATGTTTTAGACTAATCTATACACTTATATTTCTCATGAATTTTTATCTCTACTTTTCTTTAATAGCTTACTATTTTGGAGTGCAAGCAAGAATTAGTGGTTTAACCATTTGATCATTTAGTTAGTCTTCTCCTAGCTAGGATAGGTTAGAATAGTTTTACTAAATCCTTTATTTAGATTTAGTTCATCCTACTTTCTGCATTTTGCATATCAATCACCCAATACCCATTCATTCCTAGTAATGGTTGTCGAACTAAAATCCAAATGGGTCTCCCACACCAAATGGTGCGAGGTCTAATTGGGAATTTGCATCGAGGAGTACCCTTGTTTATTGAAGGAAAATTTTCCCACATCAATAGGTTCCAAACACTAGTTTTTCACATACTAGAGACACCAACTATTCAAAGCTTGTGGATATGTACTACCACATGAAAACAATCATTTCCATGGGTATAGAAGTTAGAGGCACCTTGATGAATGAAGTCCTTGCTAAATTGAAATAATTGGATCATACCCATTCATTTCTAGTAATGATAGTCATGATAGAATCTAGATGGGTCTCCCACACCAAATGGTGTGAGGTCTAATTGGGGCTTTGCACCAAGGAGAACCCTTTTCTGTTGAAGGACATGTTGTCCACATCAACAGGTTCCAAACACTATTTTTTCACACAGTAGAGATACCAAATATTTGAAGCCTCTGTATATGTACTACCACACGAAAAAATAATTTCCATGAGTCTAGAGGCACCTTGATGAATGGAATCCTTGCTAAATTGAACTAATTGGACCATAAATATGATAAATTAATCAATGTGATTTAGGGGGGAAAGGTAGGGATTGATGAACTAGATGAGGATGGATGACCTATAAGTTCAGAGGAAGTGGAGAAAGGAAAGGCAAAAGAAACTCAATTTGAAGAGGTTGCCAAGGCCAACCTGGGGAGGACACCCCTCCCATCTTCATCAATGTTGATTCAAGCTCAAAATATGATGATGAGCCTTTTCTAGACAAGGCTTTACTACTTGTTTGTTTTTACATTTTGATATGTATGTAACACTAGCACTTCCTGTAAGTAGTTTTGGTCTTAAGTGGACAATTATGCTCTTCTTTTCTGATATTATAAGTATTTTGATAAATCCCTTTATGGGAGAGGAAAAATCTCATAATATCCTTAATAGTTTATCCCTATTTTATTTGATATAAAGATATAGTAAGGATTTCATATCACACCTTTTGTATATCAATAATAGAATGTAGCTAAATTACAAGAAAAAAAGAAACTTTTCCCTTAATTGATTTCCTATTCTAATTGATGTTCCATCCCTATCAAAGTCAATTTATGTATCAAAATTTTTCATAGAAATTAAACATGGTCAAACTTAACTCAAATATCGATCACTTGTTTTAAGGGGATTGACCATGGTGCAACAAGTTACAATTATCATTAGGATATGTTTCTTTTTTAAGTTAGCTTAATTGTTTAAGTTCATGATTATATTCACTTTCGTGCTTCCAATGTTTTACGTTGTGGTTTGCTTACTGTTACTCCCCGAGGCTAGGGGTAACTAAGAATATGATGTATTGAGGCCCTTAGGTTGAAGACATGGAGTTTCAAGAGCCATATGAGCATAAAAATCCCCTCCTCTCACCACACATCACCATTCATCGACAACAACAATGTCCACCACACTAGCATGGATGAGAAAGGACAACATGTCTTGCTTCATGAGGTAACAAGTTTTGGTTTCATGGTAAGTGTTATTTTAATAATTGAAGCATTTGAACATGTTTCAAAGAGTCATTTCTTGATATTTTAATAATTGAAGCATTTGAACATGTTTCAAAGAGTCATTTCTTGATTATGAAAATGTTTTCTTGGAAGTTATACATTTTGCCACATTTGACCTTGGTGGTTGACATGGTTTCCTAAAAAGTGGGTCACCCTCGAGAAAATGGTTGCTACTAAGGGGTCTCCTTGAAGGGTCACCGTACCATTCTTGCACATACTTATCACTTTCCGCATCCCTTCCCCTCTGTTTCCTCATATTTTGGGTTTTTGGGCTCATTGACCCCAACAAGGGCTTGTACCTCATTTCATGGGAAGAAAGGGATAAAGGCCCAAAGGTGTTGTAGCTGGAAAAAGTTAAAATCCATAAATTATCCTTCTAGATGCTCACCCTAAGGCCCTGAGAGTAATGAAACGCTTCTCCATAAAAAATGAAAGACATTTTAAAAAAGAAAACAAATAATTAATAAATGTTCCACTTGATAGGGGAATGCATTTGCAGTGTCATTTAATTTCCAGTGCATATGGAACTCAATGTGTTCCTAACTTCAAGTGGCATTGTGGTGCTCTTTGCTTTCCATTTCACACGACACTCAATGTTCGGATGCTAATAAATTAATGGAAAATAAAAGGTCTTGGAAAAATGTTGCATTGCAAATGTAGGATGCAACACAGCCTCCACAAAGGCACCCATAGATGAGACAATATGAGCCATTGATATGTCAAGAACCCAATGCACAAAAGTCATGCCTCCATCCACCTCATATTCAATATATGACTTAGAGAGGGTCTTCTTGGGAAACACTCCTTGACTTGGGGATTAGTCTACCCAATAGGGCACCATGACAACCCTCCCATACTTAAATTTGGAAAATTTTATAAGGTGTTTGAGAATTTGTTTAGTTTGAAAAGGGGGGATTTAATGCACATGTTTGGGTGGTTATTTTATTAAATGTGGTTGACTTGGCATGATACATGTGGCTTCTGGACCCTTGGAGGACGTACTTGTTTGTCTTTGCAGGGCCTTTCTCAATGAAATCTATCCATGGGGGAATTATTCCTTTTTGACCTTCAAGGGGGTTTGAAAACCCCTAGGATGGATGTCATACCCTACAGGATGGGAAGAACACCCAAGATCCTTTGTGTGCAAAGGATATAGGATGTTACCTTTGGAGGCACTTTGACAACATTCGAGGATGACATTGTAGCCCTTTTCACCTGAACGTTGGGCTTTGGAGGGCTAGGATGTCACTTTCTAATCCCTTGACATCATTTGGAGGCTAGGGTTTGGTGGGCTTGATGGTTCCAGAGGTTATTTGATGTGGTTTGAAGGAAGGATATGCATGTCATGACACCCTAGCACATGAGAGATTGGCACATGGCCTTTGGAGGCCCACAGATATGCTTCTTGAGGCTCAATATCTCACTTCTAAGCCTCATGTTACCCTTATGGGGCATGAAATCACCCTTCTTTACGGTTTCATCTTATGTAATTTTAATGTTTGTAAGTTGTAAAGGAAAATAAAGGGGGTCGACCCTCTTTTGATTTTTTGTTGACATTTTTAAGTGGACAAATTGGTTTTGATGGCCTCATATAAATAGAGGCCATCTCATTTTCATTTTGAGATATCATCACTTGAGAATTACATAACTCTTGGACTAAAATTTTCGTCCTCCTTGGGAAATTCACTATCTCTTGTCTCTTTTTCAAAATGGGTGGAATACTTGTCTATTGGTGGAATAAAGGCCAACAACTTCTCTTGGATGCTTGTTCTTGACAATTTGGTGGAATATCTTTGATAAGTAAGGATTTTGCATGCTATCTCTTGGATTGGGTAAGGAATTTTCTGCAATTTTTTGTTTATTCTTGATTTCAAGGTTATTTTGTTAAACCCTTGGAGGAGTATAAGGGCATACACCCTTCATCAAGAAATTTCTTTATATTGTTATTGAAAAGGCTTAAGGATTGATACAAGGGGTAACAGGGCTTACAACCTTGTAGCAAAACCTTGTCAGGGTTTATTTTCTTCATGGAGTAAAATGGCTTAGACCCCTAGAATATTGATAAATCCTAGCTCAAATCAAGAGACTCCATTACCCAATAGATAAGACACTAGTTTATTGTATTGGAGATTGAATATTGTTGCATTGGTAAACATGGATTTTGAGATATTGAATTGTTCAAGTTTGGATTTAAATTTTACATGCTTTAAGCTATCTTGTGCCCTATGGGAATATTGATTTGCTAAGTAATTGAGTTGTTGTAACAAGCATTAAGATACAACCAATAGGGCTACAACAAAATCACTTTCTCTTACACTTTACTCACTTTTATACCACTGAAATTCATTTGCAAGTTGTGATAATTGATCTACTGTTTAAAAGTTGTTTTTTGGGTGGCTTACTCGCTGATTTTAGTGGTTAGAACTTGTCGTTGTAGAAAACATTTTCTACAGTCATAAGGATGTTATAAAATTATATTGATAACAATCATTAACATCCCTCTCTTTCTATCAAAGTCTTGGTTTAAACATTGAAAGATTGTCTACTAATTGCTAGCTTTATTTTCCAACATCACACACTTTATTTTGATGGTTTAATTTTCCACTATCATAGTTTCTTTACTGTTGATATATATTTCCATACTGCTGCAATTTTGGGACCGTAAGGTTTCTTGCTGATTCCCCATTGGTTTTGAGGCTTGTATCATCATATATTGTCTTGCTTGGGCAGGTCTAACATTGTTTTGCAAGTACACAACCTTGGCAACCATATACCAGCTCCTAAGACTCTTTCCTCAAGCCCCAGGCCTCACCTTGAACTTGACCTATAGGGGTTTTCTTTTAGCTCCTTGCTATTCTCTTTGCAATCCTCCTAGGGTCACCCAAGAAGTCTCCCTTGTGTTGGACTTGTCCTTCACTAAAACGAGGGGGATATTTGTTGAGGTGACAGTGATAGATGTTCTCAGTTGTGTCACACACTTGTCATTTGGGTTGGGCATTGCCCAAACTACAAACTGTGCAATAACACTGCTTTTTGTTTTCAACCAAAGAGGAGGGCCACACGTGTGAGAGGAAGATAACAATAGGATGCACGTGTGAGGATAAGGTACAATCGCACATGTGAAAAAAAGCACAGGCCACATGTGTGAACAGGTCTGTACAGTTCACACGTGTGACAAATCCATACAGCCGCATGTGTGGGGGACTTTAGGCCACACGTGCGAGTTTTCTGGGAAGGTACAAGTCCGTATGGATGATGTCAATAGTTTGTACGACTGACGTCGACAGACCGTACAGGTGACGTCAACATGTTTGCAAGTGAGGAGGTTTTTCCGGAAAATTTGTTTATTTGTATTTTGTTGAAAGGACTAGTTTTTTGTCCTCAGATTTACTGTTTTGGTGATTTGTTGGGAGGGTGGGTTCACACGTGTGAGAGGAAGAGAACAACATGCCACACCTGTGAGGAGAAGGTACAGCTGCACATGTGAAAAAAAAAAAAAAGTACAGACCACACATGTGAACAAGTCCATACAGTTCACACATGTGACAGATCCGTATAGTCGCACGTGTGGGAGAACTCAGGCCGCACGTGCGAGTTTTATGGGCAGGTGACATGTCCGTACAGCTGACTTCAACACTCTGTACGATTAACGTCAACAGGTTTGCAAGTGAGAAGGTTTTCCCGAAAAATTTGTTGATTTGTATTTTGTTGAGAGGACTAGTTTTTTGTCCTCAAATTTACTGTTTTGGTGATTTGTTGAGAGGCTTGGTTTTGCCCTCGAAAATTCTGAATTTGGAAAATCTTACAGAACAAAAAATTGTCTCATGTGCATAGATGATTTCTCTCTGATCTTTTTATTTCCACTTCTGTATTTTTTTATCATAATTTCAGTGTAAAATTATTCAGTGATAAGAACCCTAGGATTTACTGTTTGACGTCACTTGAAAGTAATTTTCGGATCTCAAATTAGAAATTGACATGGTATCAAAGTGAGGCTTTGAAGAGAGAGAAGGGTCATCCTCTTGAGACACAAGCAGCTGCAAATTGGTGGTACATCATATTTGTTATTGTAGATTTTTGTTTTTGTTCTGGGCAGGTCACAATGTTGAGCACTCTTAAGATTGAAGACAGGTTGGAAGGAGAAACAAATTTTCAGGCTTGGAAGGTCAGGGTTCTTCTTCTCTTGGAGGAGAATGATCTCAAAGAGTATGTTGAGACGATGGTTCCAAGTCCTAATGATCCACAAGAATTGGTAGCTCATAGGAAGAAGGAAGTGAAGGCCAAGTGATGGTGTTGGATTTCGTAAAGGATCACCTAATTCCTCACACTTCTGAGAAGACATCCATAGATATGTATGATGCTTTGGTCGGCTTGTACCAAAGCAGGAATACAAATCGAAAGTCGATTTTGAGGCACCAACTCAGAGTTGTTGAGATGACCAGTTCAAATACAATTGCTACCTACCCCATGAGGATCACTCGGATTCGTGATCAGCATGCAGCCATTGGAGAGGCAATCGATGATATTGAGTTGGTGAATGTGGTATTGAATGGTCTTCCCGAGTCTTGGGAACCATTTGTGCAAGGGATCTGTGCACGAGAGAAACTGCCATATTTTGACAGACTATGGACCGATTGCATCCAAGAGGAGGCTCAGATAGAGTCTAGGAAAGGCAAGCAAAAAGGCAGCAATGATGAGAACGAGGCCCTGGTTCCTCATACCAGGAAAGGTAGAAAAGGTTGTTCTCCAGAGAGAGAGGCATCTCCAGAGCCAAGGAGGAAGAAGGACCTTAGCAAGGTCAAGTGTTTTGCTTGTCATGAGTTTGGTCATTATGCTTCACAGTGTCCATAACAGAAGAGAGGGGGAAGGAAGCAATAGGCATCAGCGGTTGAGGTTGATGAGGTTGCAGATAGGCTTCAGAGGGAGATCTTATTAGTCTCTGCCCTTTCTAGTACAGTTTTCGGTGGTGGAACCTAGTTAGTGGATAGTGGAGCCTCATTTCATTTGATAGGAGCACGGGAGTTGTTCGAGAACTTCACAAAGATTGACTCAGATATGTGCGTGGAGCTTGGTATGGGGACTAGGCATGCAGCGCAGGGATCTGGAACAGTGCGATTACAGATGGAGTAAGGAGATGTGATGAGAGTGACAAATGTGCTATGGGTGCCAGAACTCAAGAGGAGTGGTGCTTTCAGTCTCAGCAATTGAGGAGAAGGGCTATGTTGTTTTGTTCTGGGATGGACAAGTGTTGTTCATGCCCAGAGGATCTAGCCCAGACACAACAGTGGTTCTTGGAGTTAGAGAGAGAAACCTGTATAGGCTAAAAGACCAGCCTATGCGAGCTATGGCAAGTAGCAGCAAAGTGACAGTGAACAGGGAGCTCTGAAGATTGTGCAGATCCAGAGGGAACCCGACTTCAGAGGGAGTCGGTTGATTCAGAGGGAGTCCGACTTCAGAGGGAGCCCGACTTCAGAGGGAGTCAGCAAGCTCAGAGGGAGAGTCAATCGTCCAGAGGATGTTTACCTTCAGGATCAGATGGGAGAGACGAGTCTTTTGAGACTATCAAGAAGGTGTCATGGGTTGAGGAAGCTAGGCAGAAAGCTCAGAAGCAGGAGGCTTCTAGGAGCAACGTGTCTTCCAAGGAGGAATCATGCCATACAGCAAGATTTGCTTCAGTGACAAAGGGTGCAACCAATAAGGTGGATTGGACAGCAGTTGTGGTAAGTGGATCCAGTGTGGGAAGCAAAGCCACTTCCAATGTGGGAGACAGAGCTACTTCCAGGTGATACTGAAGTGGGTGAGAATACTTCCCTCGCTAAGAGGGAGTGTTGATGTTTTTGTAGCTTCGAGAGGTATTCCCACATTGGCCTTAGGTGGCACGCATGTGGGAATCTTTGTTGGCACTCACACTGCACTTTCGTTTTGGTGAAAACCCCTTTGGATTGGAACTAGGGATTCGTGGGCTTGTTGATGGGCCTTGTGGGCTTGTGTTGGGGCTTCACACCCACATGGAGGAATAAAGAATTCTAATTTAATGTTGAGTTTAGTGAAGGGATCCTCTTAAAGTAAGTTAAGGGCTTCTAAACTCACATTAGACTCCTATAAAAGGAGAGGCAATGTGAAGGACATCTCATTTTGACATTATGGAGTTGGCATTAGTGAGTGAGCACTTGTGCTAGGGAACTTGGAAATTTTGCACTTTGGAAAATCTAGCCTCGGGTTCTTGGACATTCTTCTTTCTGTTTTCAGCCAAGGAGGAGGACCACACGTGTGAGAGGAAGAGAACAACAGGCCACAAGTGTGAGGAGAAGGTATAGCCGCACATGTGAAGAAAAAATACAAGCCGCATGTGTGGAAAAAAAGTACAAGCCGCACATGTGGAGAAAAAGTATAGGCTGCACATGTGAATAGATCTGTACAGTTCACACGTGTGACAGATCCGTATAGACGCACGTGTGGAAGGACGTCTCCTTTTGACATTATGGAGTTGGCATTAGTGAGTGAGCACTTGTGCTACGGAGCTTGGAAATTTCAATAAGGGAAATTTTGCACTTTGGCAATTCTGGCATAGGGTTCTTGGACATTCTTCTTTCTGTTTTCAGCCAAGGAGGAGAGCCACACATGTGAAAAGAAGAGAACAACGGGCCGCAAGTGTGAGGAGAAGGTACATCCGCACTTGTGGAGAAAAAGTACAAGCCGCACGTGTGAATAAAAAGTACAGGTCACACGTGTGAACAGGTCTGTATAGTTCACACGTGACAGATCCGTACAGCCGCACGTGTGAACAGGTCTGTATAGTTCACACATGACAGATCCGTACAGCCGCACGTGTGATAGAATTCAGGCCGCACTTACGAGTTTTCTAGGCAAGTGACAATTCCACATGGCTGATGTCAACAGCCCTTACAGTGTGTACGGATGACGTCAGCAGACCGTACAAGTGACATCAGCAGGTTTGCAAGTTAGGAGGTTTTTCCAGAAAATTTGTTGATTTGTATTTTGCTTAGAGGACTAGTTTTTTTTCCTCAGATTTACTATTTTGGTGATTTGTTTAGAGGGCTGGTTTTGCCCTTGGAAATTCTGAATTTGGAAAAGTTTACAGAACAAAAAATTGTGTCTCATGTGCATGGATGATTTCTCTCTGATCTGTGTTTCCGCTGTTGTAATTTCCTGTCATAATTCCAGTGTTAAATTATTCAGCGATAACAGCCCTAGGGTTTACTGTTTGACGTCACTTGGAAGTAATTTTCAGATCTGAAATTAGAAATTGACAATTCTAATGTTGGGATTTCACCCTAAGGCGACCAAGAAGCTACTGGCCGTAATAAACCTTAAAGGGATAAAGATAGCATTGCATCTTGTAGCTCTTGTGAAAGAAAAACTAGAGTTTTGGAAACCCTAGTGCTACTTGTTATGCTTGTTAAAGAGGAGAGGAAACATTTTGAATGAGCAAAGGAGGACTTGCCAGTGATGATGCTAACTTGTTGAGAATTCTTGGAGGAGTGACCAGCTTTGGTTAGGAATGGTTCCTCGCTAGGAGGAGTTGCTGGCTAGGGTTTTCTTGATTTCCCTAGCTAGGTTTTGGAGAGCTTGAAATTGTACCAGCTTGTGATAAGCTATGAGTATGTACATGTACTTCATCTCTTATATATAAATGAAGTGTTTAGCTGTCTAATAATTGTACACTTGTAGATTTGATTTTCAGCTTGTATTGTCTTATTGATTGGGATTTCCAGCACTATTCATGTTGATTTGACATAACATAGGGTTGAAATTGTTAAGTGATTTAACATATATCTTGAAGATGAGCAGATTTACTGCTGTAAATTCCGCTGTAATAAAATTATTTCAGATCTATTATATGCATGGAAGTGTGCCCTAAGGGTTGTAACTTGTTGCAATTGAAGTACACTTGTTTGATATATTTTCTCTTGAACTGCTTAGTGATTTGCACTGAAGTGAAGTATTTGCTGCTGCTTGCTGCTGTAATTAGATAAATCAGACCAGCCCTAAGACTGAAATCTCTCAGGGATTAGAATCGGGAAACCTCTAGTGAGAGGTGAAATTTCAGAATTTGCAATAAAAGTCATATGCCGAAATTTCTACATTTACACCAAAAAGAGGTAAAAACCTTCACTTAATGCTTAAGTTACTAATATATTATATAAGTGACAAGGCCCTTATTACATAAAAGTAACTTCAACAAATAATGAAATATGATAATACGAATGCCTAAGACTAGAATATTAATACAAAATTATGAGCTTACATACAAAATAACTTCATGCACATAGAATCTAATGCCTAACAAAGGTGTTGTGTATAGGAACATTTTATTGACTATATGTGCTTTTATTACCAAATTTTGTTGTTGTTCATTGCTGTAATTAAATATTTCAAAGCAACCCTAAGGCTGAAATCTCTCAAGGATTAGATCCTGGAAACCTCAAGTGAGAGGTGAAATTTCCAAATTTGCAATAGAAGTCATATATGAAAAATTCTACATTTACACCAAAAAGAGGTAAAAGCCTTCACTTAACAATTAAGTTACTAATAAAAGTGACAAGGCCCTTGTTACATAAAAGTAACCTTTTAGAAATAATGAAATATGATACAGTGAATGCCAAAGACTAGAATATTAATACAAAATTATGAGCTTACGTACAAAATAGCTTATGCACATAGAATCTAATGCCTAATAAAGGTTTTGTGTATAGGAACACTTTATTGACTATATGTGCTTACATTACCAAATTAACTACAAGACAATAGATTTGTGAAAACACTTGGTTTGATAGTATCTATGACGTAACAGAGGAATGAACATCATTATGCCAATGATTGTTAAGACTGGTATTAGGGTTGAAAACCCTATGATACCATGCAATGTCCACCCTTAAAACCAAATACAAGAACCGAAGCCTGTGACTTTTGAAACCATAGGGTTAATGGTAATTTTGTAACATGGGGATGCTTCACAGAGACACAACATCCACATAAATAGTAGCTTCCAACAAGTTGACTGTAATGTAACAAGGAAATAAACTGGGTAGAAAGCCTCTATTGCATGCTGAGCCTATCATACTTCTTGCAGTACTGAAGGCCTAGTCAGTGGCTATTCCTTCCTTTGTCCTGGACCTAACTGCCCCTGTTATGAGTGAATGCATCAGGGAATCCATCTGCATTATTATTATGTTATGACTTCTGATATTGAAAACATTTAGATTTCTCATTGTGATGAAACACATGTTATTCAATATCTTCAAAAGTTCAAACTTTATTTCCCAATGTACCCGTCTATAAAAATGTATGAAGGCTGTGACATTTAAGTATTGTCAGAAAGTAATTTCAACCATACACTAAGCCAAAAAAGAAAAATTGTAACTAATGGCTGGACTTCTAAGCCTCATATTTGTCCTTAGCACTAGGAGATTTCTCACCTTTATTGATGCACAGATAGCATCACGACTGACAAGAACTATCCCATCCACCAGCTCCCTGCACAGCCGAAATGTTTCTTCTCCTACTACCTTCACTGCTACCCCATCTGCAAAACCTCCTACCTGATCCAACATTACTCGCTGTCCACGATACAAAGAAAGTGCCATCGCATTTGCATCTGCTGGCTCCACACCAATAATCCGTACCTGCAAACAAAATTACATTTCTTATATATAGTAGAAAGAAGAAACATAAATATGTCATAAGATTCTAGTGCATAAAACTACTCCAACCCTTCAACTTTTGAAGAAAGCAACGGTGAAGTGGGCACAGTTTGTTAGAGTAGTACATAGAATTGGCCAGTAGTTTGAAACAAATAGGTTTTTATTTTGATATTTGTTGAAAGTGTTCCCATACCATCAGGAGAAATCACTCTGATAACAATTGAACTGCTGATCCTTGAGTAGCATGTCATCTTCCTTGCTATGTGTACAAGATAAAGTTCAGAGCCTTTGGGTCCATTTGTTTAAGGATAAATGAGAAACTCAAACTGAAGCAATATAATAAACAGGAAAGTCACTGTTGCCTCTCTTAGAAGATGTTGTGAAAAATCTTGAGAAAACAAGGAAGATCACAACACATGAGACCTGAATACTTTTCAGGCAAAAATGTGAACAAGCTCATATAAGATCAAGTACATGCCTGAATGAAACCTGACATTTCATTCCTCAATAAATGATCCAAAACTCAAGCAACACTGAACTTCAAAAATCCTTGACCCATTGTTAAGCAGCCCTGATAACAGGCAAAAATGCTCTAAGGGTATCTCCGTTTTACAGCTAGAAAATAGTTTTGACCAAGGAAGACAGTGCACAAAAATTTATACATGCCACCAATTTTCTGGTGATCAAATTAATAAATAAAGGAATGTACAGTGGCAACTATTTGTCACGTACATATGCAAGTGCTAAATATATAAGTACAAAGTTTAATATTTATAGTCATTGCTGCAGTCCTGAAATTCTGGAAACTGTTGTTTTGCAAACTTGAGACATTTTTAAATCTTCAGATGTTCCAGATTTTACAACAGATTTTTGGAGAATCTTTGAACTTGTTAACATAGATCAAAAGGCAAAACTTAGACATCTGTCTTTGTTCTCTGAGAGGACATATACAAAATGGAAAGAACTAAATCTGCAGAGAAATGGAATGCAGATTTTTATTCCTTCTATGTTTTAATCTATAATTTGGCAGTTAAAGGTAATCATTAAAGAAATATGGCAATAAGGGAGTTTTGGCTCTGAGGTGAACAAGGTTTTGATGTGATTTTTACATGCACTCTAGTTCTGTCCTTGTCACCATTACTTCCTGTCCCACCAAACTAGCTGGCTCTGACTGGCCCACCGCTGCCCACCACAAGACCTTTCAGAGCCATTTATGGCTTCTCTGCAGCACAGAAATGGGTCATTCAGTCCAACTTCAATTGTGGTAGTTCATGATAGCTGTTGCTGGAAGTTGTGAGGATGATGGTCCCCCCCAAAGGCACCCCAGACATGTGCTCCAAAGATCTACCACAATGTAATAGAAACCCCCCTAAGGATGCTCCCATTGATCTTTCTGTCTATAAGTACGATAAAATTTGTAATTTGTATAAAAGGTACACACTACTGAGTGCTTTGTTGGCTATGTACCTCCAGAGGCCACGATCAAGCCCTCAACGAAG